>JAJTUO010000096.1:0-113897 GCA_021399455.1 Flagelloscypha sp. PMI_526 | reverse complement strand
CTGCCACACCACCCGTTCCCGCTCCTCCTCCAACCGCCTCACCCTCTCCACCTCCCCTCAGGTCCCTCAAGTTGGCAGAACAAAGTCTATTCTCAGAGCACCTTCTCCATCAATGGGACCGCCAGTCCCACAGATGCCCTCCGCCTCTTCGTCATCGGGTCCACTGGGCTCGTTCCAAAGAAGTCTATCCTGAAAAACTCGAGTTCATTCGATCGAAGTGCCTCTCCCCAACCTTCTTATCCTCCCCACGTCCGTAGTGCATCTGCATCGACCACCGTGTTGGATCAAGAAAGTCGGCTGTTTTCCCAGACCTTCGTCTGCTTCCGTCAGGATCCTAGTGCTGGTGCTCCGCCAATGCCTAGTTCAACGATGACACCACACGGCAGCGTCACCCGCTCCTTCAAATGCATCAGAACCCCCTCCTGCTCCTCCTCGTAACCCAATGAGGCAGAGGTCGATGAGCCATTCGAGATCTATGTCAAATCTCAAGCTCCACGTCCTGCGATGCCTTTGAGACCATCTTCACCTGCACTGTCTGCTGCATCTGAACCTCCTTCTCAGACCCAATCTCAACCAGGTGGACCTCCAAAAAGACCCCCACGCCCTCTTTCCCATGCGAGGTCACTGTCTTCACTCAAGAACCCACCTGCTCAGCTCGCGCCACCCTTACCTGCACCCAATCGCGCTCCATCACCGTCGCCCATGTAATGGGTGGTGCCGGGTCTGGAGGTGGCGAGCATGGTAGAAGTGCGAGTACGGGAGAAGCGTTGCCCACGGATGTGGTGAGAGGATTGAGATCTAGAGCGAATTCTGTTACCGGGAAGAGACCTGCCATGCCTGAATTGGTACCATTTTAGAGTGAGAAAAAGTGTGAAATAGTTATACTTGAAATTTTGTGTTGGCTTTTTTGATTGTAGTGTTTTTTTGAATTCTTTTTCCAGTCGTTCCTTGTTGTATCCTTTTTATCTTTCCTTTCATTCCTGGATCCGTTTCCATTCTTTTTTTCTTCATTTCTTCATTCTATCATTGTATTACTTATGCGTTTATCTATCCTTCGAACGATACAACAGAAAGACAGTTGTTGAAAGATGTGCAAGAGTTAAGACATCTGCTGTTCACTCTTGGTTGCTCTCTCGGTATTATGAAGAACATACCTCTCCGTCGTCGCGCAACAATCGCAAGAAACACTCAAATTCCTAATATTGCCTTTTCATTTGACGTTTGACTTACATACTTGACATTGACGAAAAAGCACTTCTCGCTTCACGCAACTTGACTAGAACCTTCAAGTTGGCCAACCTCCAAATGCCTCGCCGCCCCGCTGTTGTTGTCCCCGCGGAAATATGGCTAGAAATTGCAGCTTATCTGTCCCAATGGGAGATTCAACATCTTTCTTCCCTTTCCCGACCGTACCGACAATTGTGGGTTGAGAGGAAGCGGCAACGATTCGCTCTCCGACTATATCCAATGTATCGGGACAAGACTGGCGAGCTGCTGCCTATATAATCTGGAGGGCCTTACATGCGCGAATGTACGAACATTATCATTCGTGTCCTTGAATAGACGCTCAGTTCTTCAATGTCAGCGAATCGGGAGATGCAGCTCACACAAAGAGTATCGTCTTTTACTCAACCCCATATACAAGAGCAATGAAACCTCCATCACTTTTTCCAACATATTACGGTCTGTTGGGAGTGGTGTACGCCACCTCTTGTTTACGAGCTGGCTTCCTTTGGTTGTACAGGGAAATATGTGTCTGTGGACTCCTTGGCATTCCTCCATCAGCCGACGCACATGCCATCCGGTCCCTACTGTTACCTCTCAGTTTCTAGCATATGGTCAACATTCTCTTCCAACCTTCGAGAGTTGGCCATCTCTGTCTCTTACTCAAAGGCTCTGGCTGACCTCCTCCCGTCCCAAACTCGTCCACTTCCCAAACTGGAAGTCATGCGTATGGGCTACTTGTACAGACCTTGGGTTAGCCATCCAACCGAAGTCGGCCACTCTCCGATCTAATGCTGGAAAGACTCGCACAACTGTACACTAATCAGGCACTTCAAGTGCTCGAACTGCAGATATTATATCCGCGTCAACTCTCATCCAGTGGTGGTCCGTCCCTTGCGGAAAGTCTTCTACCCAAAAGACATATCTTTCCTCAACTTCGCAGTTTTTGGATCATTACAAAGCGAGCCAACATCGATCCTACACAGACATCCCATATTAGCCTCGTTCATCCGTGCACACGCGAGTACGCTGCGAAGCCTCAAAATCCATAAATTCCAAGCAGTCATCAAGGACCTGTTCGTCAACACACCGAACTTCCCACTTCAACCTTCTTTCTCCATTGCGTTCAATAATATAGCAGTTTTATCCTTGAACCCCTCAGCACTAACGAAAATAACTCTCATTGAACTCCAGATGCCTTTCATTTGTAGACTTCCTCCCCACTGTCCATTCCAAGATCTCCTCCGTTTACAAATTTGCGTTATACCACTCCGCTTGGACTGTTTCGACCAATGGGCGAAACAGTTACCTCAACTAATTTCGCTGAGCGTGAGATATTGGGAAGAAGATTCAAACATTACAACCAAAATTTCATCCCGTATCACAAACAAGTCAGTCGACTTTTCTCCTCCATGGGGAAAAGGAGAGCTTATCTATATTATAGCACCCAATCCTACTCTTTCCCACTGGGGGCTCAAAGATTTAGCCCTATACTGGGAATTTCACGCTATGCCTATGTCACCCAGTTACACACTAATGCAGCAAGTAGCCCAACTGATTCCAAGCGTCGAATCCTTTACAGGGAGAGGCGATATGAGCGAATTGCCACGAGCATTGGGAGGTTTGAATGGCCGTGGTCTCGGAACGTGTATATTGATGCACTTATGGATGAGAAACCGAAGTAGCATCCACCCTGGTGGAGTCAAGCAAACTTTTGTTGACCTTCTGTAGATACTGAAGAACGGTAGGAGTGGGGGTATGTTGATACAACCATGATGACAATCGACCTCCCCACTCCCTGCTCTGTACCAGCTTCTAGCTCCCATATGGAGAGTATTGAGTTTAACCGAGAGCAACATTCCGTTACAAGGAAGAGATCGACCACGCTGAGCCGATATAATTTTAGATAGAACTATGTGAAGTGGTTCTTTCGAATTTTTTGTTGGTTTTCTTATTGTGATTTTTCGATTCCGATTCTTTCTAGTTGTTCCTTGTTGCAGGCTTTCTCCCCTTCTCTTCCACCTTAGACCCGTTCATATTCTTTCCTTTCTTCTTTCCATCATAGGTTTACTTATAATTTTCATCTAACTTCCGAACACTACAACAGATGGGCAAGAGTTGGAAGATGTGCAAGATACATGCCGTTTACTCTTGGCCGTCCTTTTTGGCGTTGGGAAGAATATATGCCTTTCCTCTGTTGCGTAAGGGTTACAAAGAACGCTTAAATTTATATGACGTCGTTTGCACTCAATTTGTTTTGCAAGTTCAACATTGACAAAAATCACTTTCAGCATTGCAACTTGCCTAACACCGTCAAGTTGATCAGGTCCCAATGCCTGACCATCCCAGTGTCATTGTCCCCGCGGACATATGGCTTGAAATTGCAAATTACCTTTCTCAGAGGGAGGTCCTACGCCTTTCCTCCCTTTGCCGTCCATATCGACAATTGTGGGTCGAGAAGAAACGGCAGCGAATCGCCCTTCCAACTGGCATCACTCGCTTTGTCTATACCTTTCAAATATCAGGAAGAGACTGGAGAAACCGTCGCTTACAATATTTGGAGGTCTTTACATGTGCGAATGTATGAGCATCTTCAATCTTCAGCTCTGGCCAGCTGCTTAACTCTTCAATTTCAGTGAATCAGGGGATGCCGCCCACACAAAGAGCATCATCTTTTATTCAACCCCATATCCAGAGGTAACGGAACCTCCATCACTTTTTTACAATATTTTGCGGTCTGTGGGAAGTGGTGTGCGACACCTCTTGTTTACCAGTTGGCTTCCTTTGGTATACAGGAAATATGTGTCTGTAGACACTTTGGTATTCCTCCATCAGCCACCGTACACACGGTCTGCTTCCTACCGTTATCTCTCAGTTTCCAGCATATGGTCGACATTCTCTTCCAACCTTCGAGAGCTATCTATCTCTGTGTCTTCCTCAAAAGCTCTGGTGAACATTCTCCCTACACGAACTCGTCCACTTCCCAAACTGGAAGTCATGCGTGTGGCTTACTTGTATAGGCTTTGGGATACCCATACAACAAGCGTCACCCGCTCTGATAGAATGCTGGAAAACCTAGCGCGGCTGTACACTAATCAAGCACTTCAAGTGCTCGAACTAAAGATGGTGTACCCACGGCAACTTCTTCACAGTGGTGGTCCATCATTAGCGAGAAGTTTTCTCCCCAAAAGTCATATCTTTCCCCAGCTTCGATGTTTCTGGATCGTGACAGAACGAGTCGGTACCAGCAATCTACACGAGACAAACCACATTACCTGGTTCATTCGCGCACATGCGAGGACTCTGCGAAGTATCAAAGTACACAAGTTCCAAGCCGTCATAGAGGACCTGTTCACCAATACAGTGGTGTTTCCGCTCCAACCCTCTTTCTCTATTGCATTCAATAGTGCACAATCTTTACAGACGGTGACCACCACACCACTCAAAATAGCCCTGGTTGAGGCTTGCATGCCTTTTGGTTATATTCTTCCTTCCCACCACTCATTCCAAAAGCTCCTTCGTTTACATATTCACGTTAATGAGCTTCATCTGGCCTCATTCGACCAATGGGCGAATCAATTACCTCAATTACTTTCGTTAAGTGTGAGATATCACAGACTTTCAGACATTTACAATGATGTTTCATGCCGTATCGCGAATAGTTGGTCACCTTTCTCTTCTCAGCAAAACAAAAAGCTTATTGGCATTTTCTAGCACCTAATTTAACACTTTCCCGCTGCGGACTCAGAGATTTAGCCTTATTCTCAGCATTTGGCTCTGTTCCTATCCCACCTAATTATCATCTGATGCGGAATGTGGCCCGACTGATGCCTAACATCGAATCCTTTGCTGGGAGAGGTGATATGAGTGAATTGTATGAAGGGTGGGAGGCTGAATACCCATGGTCTCGAAACGTGTATATCGATGCAATTATGGATGGGACAGCGAAATAGCATCCATTTAGGTAGAGTCGAGCAACCATTTGTTCACTCTTTGGCGTACTGATGGATGGTGGTCTAGGTCAATGCAGGCGTTTGTTATCAACTTTCCCGCTGTTTATGCTTGTTTGCTGTTTTCTATCCGCCGGTGGGAGAATTTCTAGTTTAATTCACTTCTCTATGAGAACGGCTTGCTTACACTAGCTAAAGAGCCGTTGAAGAAGTTCCAGCCAGTGCTGAAAAGATCGGAGACACTACATGAGCCAGCAGTTCCTCTGGAACAATGGTTATCAGAAATGGAATATTCTGCGGCGCTATAAACCGCACGAAACACTATGGAATCTATGAGGTTGATAGATATGGCTGCTAGTTGAACTAGGAATATTAAGGTCATTCACATTTGAGTCGTATGGTGGGAAACCGCAAGCCATCCTGATAGAGCTTGAACCCGACAACCAACAAGACTTCCTAGACTAATTGAACGTACTAATTTGCTGGCCCCATTTCTATTTCTTTTCAGCATACGTTGCTTGTACTTGAGATAATGTTGGCGTCTCGACCACAAGCCCTTCCATCCCCTGAGTTGGGATTGCGCCTGTTAGCTTTCGGTAAGTCCTCTTAGATAACACTTTGTCGCCCCCGCTGACGACAACTCAACCTAAGATGGTGGTGGATTGAGAGCTATTTCTCAAGCCCTCATCGTTCGAGATATGTTCCATCGCCTCGAAGAGGATCACCAGCTCTCTCGTCCACCAAAAGTTTCCGACCACTTTGACATGATTTGCGGGTCGGGATTAGGAGGGTAGGTTTTGATCTTCGCTTCTAGCATTTCATTAATACGTTCCAAGACTCCTGGCTATAATGTGTGGTACCCTGCATATGACAGGCGACCAGCTTGTAGAGGAGTTCGTTAGCCTCAGCAAAGCCGTATTTTCAGAGCAACTCGACATCACACAACGGACGTCGCAACTAGAGAAAGAGATGAAGAGGATTGTGGCCAAGTTCTCTGAACGAAGAGAAGAAAGGAAGATGCTTGGCGAGGAGAACACTTGCAAGACGTAAGGCGACGTGAACGCACGCCGATATTGTAACATTGACCTTTTTTCTTTTTCAGATTCGTTTGTGCTGCACCGGCGCACAACGCGTCACATGCGCGATTATTTCGGAACTACCGTTCACGCCTCAACGCTAGTCCCAACTCCACACTTTGGGAAGCGGGGCGTGCGACGACAGCGATTCCTGGTCTCTTCTCACCTATCTATATCGGACCAGAGCGTATTGGAGAGACATTCGTGAGCGGAGAGCTCGGGTGGAACAATCCCATGGATCAACTCACTGAAGAAGCGGCTCTTATTTTCAAAGACCGTCATATCAGCTGTATTATCAACATTGGCTCTGGCCATCTGGGACACTTGTCTCTCTCAAATAGCCTGTCGGACCTGTTTTCTCGCATCGCTCTGGATTGTGAGCGAGTCGTCGAAAGGATGGAGCGTCGATTTGGAGAGGTGCCCGGCGTATACAGGAGACTAAGTGTGGAACAAGGGATGCAGAAACTTGATGTTAAACTCGTCAATCTCCACGAGGTCGTCACCCACACACAGTCCTATCTTCAAGGATCCCGTGTCGCACGCAACATTGATAGCTTACTTGAAGACTTGACCTTGCGTCCTGAGAGAATTCGTGCTTACACAATTTCTGGCGTGGTCCCAAGCATTGTTGAAGTAATACATCCTAAGGTTTGCCCATAACCGACTCCGTACTTCACTGGGAGACAGGTTGAGCTGAACACTTTGGAGGAATATTTTGCCTCGGACAGTGACTCTTGCCGTGTGGGGGTCCTGTACGGCATTGGAGGAGGTGGAAAGACCCAGATTGGCCTCAGATTTATTCAGCTGGGCCGGGATCGGTTGGTACCGCCTATCCTCAATAATGCACGGCCACTCACTTCTTAAGCAGTTTTTCGGAGGTCTTCTTCATCGACGCTTCTGATAAAATTTCCCTTGAAAACGATTTAAAAGCCCTTGTTGGCAGAATTATGGACAGGCCTTCTGTCGATGACGCGATCCGTTTTCTGTGGAGCCGACGTGAAGAGTGGTTACTTTTTCTTGATAATGCGGATGATACTACGATGGATCTTCGGCCCTACGTAGCATTGCCACACGGTAACGTGCTAATCACGACGCGGAACCGTGGAGTACGCGCTCATGCGCCCAAGTGCAGTATTAGGGTGGACCGACTCGAGCTGAAGGATGCGACTGAATTGCTGCTAAGAGGGGTGGACGCTCCTAAGAATTTGCAAACGCATGAGACGGCTGTCAAAATCGTTCATGTTAGTGTTCTATTTGCTCGTTCGGCATAGCCAACTGACTTCATCCAGGAATTTGGGTATCTAACCTTGGCGATCAACCGCGCTCGCGCCTTCCTTGCCAATGGCATCTGCGCTGTCGATGAATACCTTCCAATATATGCGTGAAACCGAGAGAAGTTATTGGACAACAAATTGATCCAGTCCACTGATGACTACAAGCATAGTGTATACACGACGTTCACTCTCAGCTTCGATAAACTCTCTACCGATGCAGCGCTCCTACTTCGACTTCTTTCCACCATGCATCATGAGTCTATTCCATGTCGCCTCTTTAGAGATGCTTGGGAGGCTTGGCAATCTGCAGTGCATGAGAAAGAGGATTTAGCTCCTACGGGTGCTGTTACTTTGCGGTCTGCGTTCCACACTGTTAGGCGCAAGGAATTCAAGGAACTTCCTCGAACCGTCGTTACCTTCCTGTCACGCTTCACAGCCGTTGATTCAACATGGAATGTTCTTCATTTCCGCACTCTCTTAGGAGAGATTTTATCATTCTCACTGCTGGAGTTCAATACCCTCAGCCATTCCATGTCGCTCCATCCTCTTGTGCAACAATGGGCACAACACCACTCTCGTGATCACCAGGATATCGTTCATGCTACACAAACACTTCTTTGTCTGGCGACTCCAATCGGCAAGAGTACCCAGGATTACGCCGTTATCATGTCTCTCCTTCCTCATTTGCAACAATCCACGAAAACTGGGGTGCACCTCCACTATACATTCCTACCTCTTGTCGGCCATGCATATCGACATGGTGGTCTATTTCAAGAGTGCCTTACCATCCGTCAGAGATCTTTGTCTGAGGCTCAACAGCAGCTCGGCTCAGGTCATCCAGTGACTCTCATGTGCATGTCCCATCTTGCAAATATTTACTGGGATCTCGGACAGCACCAGGAATCGCTAAAGATTCACGAGGAGGTGGCTGAGTTATCGAAGCGCGTCCTCGGTCTCGAGCATCCGGACACCCTAACTGCTATCAGCAACCTCGCTCTTAGTTATTCGAATCTCGGCCACTACCAAAATGCGGTAAATCTCAATGAAGAAGTACGGGCATTGAGACTCCGTATTCTGGGTCTTGAGCATCCGGACACTGTGGCAAGCATGAGCAATCTCGCTCTCAGTTACTCGTATCTGGGCCGATACCAGGATGCGTATCAGCTCGACGAGAAGGTGGTTCAGCTACAGAAGCGGGTCCTAGGAAACGACCATCCAGATACTCTGCTCAGTATGAGCAACCTCGCTCGCAGCCAGTCGAATCTTGGTCTATACCATGCTGCGCTAACGCTCAACGAAGAGTTGCTTGAGCTGAGAAGGCGAATTCTAGGTTATATCCATCCGGACACTCTGACGAGTCTAAACAGCGTTGCTCATACCCACTTGAAACTTGGCCAATACCTGCTAGCGCTGAAGGTCAATGAAGAGGTGGTTGAGCTGAGGAAGCAGGTTTTGGGCCATGAGCATCCAGACACTCTTTTGACCATGAACAACCTTGCTCAGGTGTATTCAGCGCAGGGACGACACCAAGAGTCTTTAGCAGTTCATGAAAAGCTGACCCAGCCATACACGCGCGTTCTGGGTATAGAGCATCCAGATACTCTGAGGAACATGAGCAACCTTGCTCTCAGCTACTCCAACCTCGGCCAATACGATGATGCGCAAAAGCTCAGTGAGGAAGTGCTTAAGCTGAGAAATCGAGTTCTGGGCGATCGACATCCGGAGACCTTGGTCAGTATGAGCAATCTCGCATGGTCATACTTAAGGCTCGGACAACATGAAGATGCTTTGAAACTCAATGTCGAAACCCTTCAGCTCATGAAGCAAGTACTGGGGACTGGCCATCCAGACACTCTGAACAGTATGGGTAATCTCGCCTGGGCCTACTCAAAGCTTGGACGGCGCAGGGATGCTTTGAGGCTCGGTAAAGAAGTGCTCCAGCTAAGCCGCCGCATACTTGGTCATGAACACCCTACCACCCTTGACATCTTGAATTGGATGAACGGGCTCCAGCGACGGCGACTACTTGATTTATCTATATGGGCTATATCATTACTCGTTTTGTATTGTACATTCAAAGCTATGTGAGGGTATTTTCAGCCAAAAGCGCAGCAATAATAAGCGGTCACCTCCCGTCCAACTTCAATTTATTCATCTAGCCCAACCTGCCTCTCTTCCCTTCTGGTGGTATGATGCAGATCTATGGCTAAAGCGAGCAGCCAAGGGTGCTCTCCGACGTCTAGAATATTGACCCCATTTCGGACTTGTCAGAAAACGAATAGTAGCACTCTTGAAAATAATTCCGACGTCCCAGCAATTCTAATTCTTCCACCAGCCGGAGAAAACCCAGATCCCCCATACGGTCCCACCAAAAAGCGCAAGAGCCGGCAAAAGAATCAGATTCCCAAATCCATAAACGCCTAGCATGGACCCAGCAGTGACATGTACAAATCTGGGATGAAACGCCGCACCCAGAACAACTAACATAGTCCATGTTACGAGGACGTATAACCAAAAGAGAGCATAGTCATTCACGCGAGATGGGCTTCCCCGCCGTACAAGCACATCATCAATCTTTGCGTATACGACAAGGGCTCCCATGGTTGCCGGGGTAGACAACCAGCTCCCTACAAACGCAACAATCAGTTCTGCATGTTTTTCGATGCTGGATGCAGTGGATGGGATCGTCCAAGCCCAAATATGGTAGTTGTCAAGCATGAAGCGGCCAAGGGCACATGCTGCGATGTTGTACCCGCAGAAAACGGCGGTAGAGACGATAATCCCAACTATAAGTGGACTCATGCTAGGAAGCCGATTCTGAAAAAAACGGCATGAGTTCAGTCAGGACTTGACCAAAAGGAAACAAGTCTTACCTCTTGGTGGGGTGTTTCAAGATCTACTTGCTGAAGCGTTCCTGCCTTCGGAGTGGGCATCTTGGCGATGGTGGCGAATGGCGGTGGGATGAAAGAGAATGAGGGATTAACAGCATTTCAGAAAGACACATTTCAAATGCTGTGTGGCAAAATGCAATACAATGAATTTAGCAAGGAGTTTGGTGTTCAATTAATGGATGACAGGTCATTGATTTGGGTGGACATGTATAGCACTTGAAGGCAAGGCACGGACAATGATCATGAATGCAAGAGGAAAGAGGTACAATTTCACCGAAGCGCTTGTTCTTGCCAAAATACCTTGACTCTCATCCCAGCGTTTTTGCTAGCTCAAACAAAGCAGTCAATAGAATCGTGCTCTTACCTACTTGTTTCCCTTGGCATAGAGTTTATTTAACTCTAGTGTGGATTTTATAAAGAAACTCGCACCTAATGCATTCGTCGAACGACAGGATCAGCTATATGTCCAACAGCTCCTAGCACTGATTTTCTGTTGTATAAATATTGATTGATACTGTTCAGCTCCACTTATAGAAACATTTTTGACATCTAGCTGTCTATCATTCTTTCGTCCCACCACCACCACTATTGGGCACTCGATATAATCCATGCCTACTCCGCTGGTAGGAACGTTTCAGCAACCTGATCTTGAAAGTCTCGAGCAACCTCCTGACCAGGTGCGACTCAAGGTTGCCTTTGTTTATGCTTAATTCACTAACCACTCGTCTTTCTTACAGGAACTTTTTTCCGAAAATGTCGAGTTCATTCTTTGGCTTATCCTCACTTCCACATTTTCTTGCGGATTCAACTTCGTAGCCTGTATGCTAGGCGGCTCCTTCCTTGACTCCTTCAACCTTTGGAAATGGATCATTCCCTCAAGAGCCTCTGGCCTCGGAAAACATGCAGAATTTATTGCTGCTTCCATATGTATCTTCTTGGCCATGGTAGCGACAATCGCTGTTCTCTTGACTGTCGTCTGGATGGATAGTGAGCTGGTGAAGCGACGAGTGGATTTTCACTTTCGGGAACATGGTTATCCCATTGAATGGGTTTACATCTTAGTGACTTGGGCTTCAGTACCCATGCTTGGTTCGATGTCTCCCTTTCCATTTCAGCATGTCACTCCCATTTCCATGCTGGGAGCATACGGGTACGGCTGCCTCTTCCTTTTGCCTGCTCTTGGCATCATAATGGGCATAGTGGTCAAGTTTTTGGAGCGACGACGGTGGTGAAGTTGTTTGGGACATAATGCCCAAATAGGCTTCACCCGCTTAGCGTCAAACTGCACACTCTATTCTCGAATACCTCTATCTAAGGAGTCGTTTTTCT
Source organism: Flagelloscypha sp. PMI_526 (assembly GCA_021399455.1). Taxonomy (NCBI): domain Eukaryota; kingdom Fungi; phylum Basidiomycota; class Agaricomycetes; order Agaricales; family Niaceae; genus Flagelloscypha; species Flagelloscypha sp. PMI_526. The sequence continues at coordinate 102,153 of JAJTUO010000096.1, read as the reverse complement.
GGATAAATTTGATGCATCTGCGATTTCTTATGAAGAGGAAGTTGAATTGGACAAGCATGGCGCAATTAGGGAAGCGAATGGAGAGAATATAATACCGTTGAGGGCGATTAGGAGTGCCCAGAGGAAAAAATATGGAGGGTAATTTTTCTCAAGGTTAGCCGGGCTTTCCTTCCCTACCAACTCAAACAAAAATCGCAGAAATAAAATGGGCACCAGCCTGAACCCATACTACCCTTCTTAACCTACTGTAGTCCTAACATATTAAAAATCCAGCTTACTCATCATCTCAACCAAACCATTTTCATCGCTATACTTTGTTGTCTTGTAATAATCCAAAAGAGCATCATGGAAAGTTTTGCATTTCCTCAGCAACCTCCGAGCCCTAGGTTGCATCAATGTAGGGGACGATTCGTCGGTGTCTGACTCTACCAAAAGGTGCAGAGTTGGACGAAGAGCGAACATAGCCCGTTTGATACAGGAAACAAAATAGGTTGAGTTGAATAGTCAACAGGCCTATCTTCGCCATGGTACTACCTTGGTCTCTTCCACTCCTTCCAAAGGTCGTAAGATACAAAGGATATAATCATGAAAATCCCACAAGCTGGCAAAAGCAGGAGATTTCCAAATCCGTAAACCCCTAAGATGGAAGCAACACTGATATGGTGGAATCGGGGACGGAACATCGCTCCGGTGACTATCATCATTGCCCAGTTTGCAAAAACGTAAGCCCCGACAAGTGAGTAACTGTGGTCTTGAAACTGGTAGTTCACGTCTCGGTCTTCGAGTCGATGATCTGCCCAAATGAGGAATAAAAAAACTACAACCATCGTTGGCGTAGCCAAAAAGGTAGCCAGAAACGCAGCAATGAGCTCTGCATGCCTTTCGATACTTGGAGCATCTGAGGGGATTGTCCACTTCCAAAGGTGGAAGTGATCAAGCAAGAAGCGGCCCAGTGCACAGGCTGCAATATTGTATCCGCAGAAAAGCCCAGTGATGAAGAGAACCCAAAGGTAGAACCGAACATTGTCTGTTATCTTGCTCCGAGTCTGCAAATAAACAACGTCAATTTCCAGAGCACATAAACGGGGCTGAAAAAACACCTTTTTATAAGGAATATATAAAGCCTCAAGATCCGGTTGCTGGATTGTTCCTGACTTTGGGGTTGGCATTACATAGAGCGGGAGCGCCCGATGGCGGGAGGAAGCAAGGAAGGATGTTGGAGTCAGACGTCCAAGGACAACAGCATTTGCTCAGTCAACGCCTAAGTTCTGGAGCTAGTTTAAACCAGTGCTCTTTGCGATATCTATCTAAATCAGAAGGCCATTGTAGGCCTTCACAAGCAAATTCGTGAACAAAAGCTGAGCGAAGGGACATGAAGGCAAGAGTCAAGCTGATCCTCACAAAGGTGTCGCTCCTGTGACTCTTCATAGCCCAATTTCAATTAATAGTACCAAAACAATAAGACTATTGAGCCCAACACGATAACAGTATATACACAGTGGGACCCCTCTATGACCGTATCATTCGTCCTAAACACCTTGTGCCGTCCCCTCAGCTTAATTGGCCTCAGACCCAAACCGGATATTTTTCCCGGGGGTAAACCCCCCATAGAAAAAGTCACGAAAGGTCGGTTGAGGTCTAAATTTAAGCCTCTGGATATATAGAGTTGGAAACAAAGGGCCGTGGCTGGATCGAAATCAGGTACGATAAACAACGAACAACCAAGTCCTCAAAGTGTTTTCACTTCCTAAAGCAGCTTGCCCATATACCCTGGAACGGCAACAATCGGCTTACAATAAGGTCAATAGTCGGCAAAGAGAGGTGGTTTTCAAACCGCTTCACTCCCAACATAGTAATAGAGGTGACGTGCTGAAATAATGGATGAAGCGCCACTACTATCGCAAAATCAACAGTCAAATTCAAGAATACGAAAGCCTCAGCGATGATATATCCTAACGTATCCTATATATTTCACATACCCCAGAGCTTACCGGGTGAGTTTCGGCGGGAAGTAAACCCAACAGATTTTAATTATCATGTATCTCAAAAGGTAAAGTGTCGGCAAAAGGAGGAGATTGCCAAACCCATAGATTGCCAACATGGAAAGAGCATTGACATCTTGGAATCTGGGATGAAACATCAGCCCTGCCAAAACCACCAAAACCCAATTTACGATGACGTGAGCCCAGATCATAGTATAGACAGAGTCCCCAAATTGAAATTTCACTCCTCGCTTCTTGAGATGGCGGTCTAGCCAGAAGAGGATGAGCACAACTCCGATTGTCGCTAGGGAAGCCAGACAGCCAGCTACGCATGCGGCAATGAGTTCCGCATGTTTGTTGATACTAGGCGTGTCCAATGGAATAGACCATTCCCACAGGTGTAAATGATCAAGCATGAAGCGACCGAGTGCACAAGCTCCGACATTATATCCGCTCGACACTGTGGTGTAGAAGCTAACCCATAAGATGGGCACAAGATATTCGTGGACCCAGCTCCTGTAAGGCTATAATATCAGCTAAATAACCCATGTGAGAAGGAAAAAAAGTCTCGAACAAAGCTTACCCGTTTGTAAGGACGATAAGGAGTCTCAATATCCGGTTGTTTCGATGTTCCTGCACTCGGAGTTGGCATTGCACCAAGTAAAAGTGCGCAGTAGTGGTAGCTCACACAGGTGGGTGTCGAGGTTCAACATTCACAGCAACCACAGCATTGCTGCTGGTACATTCCAATGCGGGTGAGACACATCGACTCGTGTAAAGCAACTAGGCCACATAAGACTTCTTTCGACAGATTTTCATTGTATTGATAAAATGTAGTAAACTTAGATTGCTGACCCATTGCCGTACATATGGATTTAAGCTAGACGAAGCTGGTCAAACTTCCCAAGTACCTCCAACTCCTCAAGAAGTTTACCCCATCTTCCGCCATTCAGAGTAACCAGGTCTTTCCAAAGCTGGCTCTCTTTTCCATGAACAACGAACCAACGCATAAGGGAGCCGACAAATATGTCAGCGTAAGTAAGCTGATCCCCAACAATATACTGTCCTCCCTTCTTGTTCTGCTCGATCACACCTTCGAGCCAATCCAACGATGCCTTTACGGTGTCCCAGTTGGCCCTAGCGTCAAGCTCGGCGAGGGTAATCCCAATGAGCGAGGATCTCGTTTCGAAGAAGAAAGGCTGGCTAGCTGGATTAAGGACCTCACCCGTTTTGGAGAGGTTGTAAGGCGCAAAGGCAGGCAATAGCTTGCTACCAGCTTCGTCAATGAAGACCTTCACGAGTCCATTGAGCCCCTGGGGAACGAGACGCGGAGTGTCTGGATAGGTCTCGTCGAGGTACTGGACAATGTTCCAACTGTCTGAGACAGCCTTGCCGGTTTTACTGTCATAAATGAAAGGGCAGGTATAAAGAGAGCTGCCATCGTGCTTCCACTTGCCAGTAGGCAGAGCCCCGATTTCGATACTGACTTTGGAGATGTCAGGAAATTCGACCCATTTGGTTTCGAATGGAATTCCTATTCGATCCGAATAAGCTACCAGGATAACATACATCTGAATCAGAGGAGAGTCAAACCTTTGTACTCCAAAGCAAGTCTAAGTCAACATTGGTTAGAGATTCTGATAAGAAATAATGAGGTATATGAGTACTTACCGAACCTTTGGCGTGTTGGGGCCGTAATCGACACCGGGAAGGGTGGAAGGGATGTCGTAGAAAGTAATCATGTTGCTCTGTGGTGAGGTTCGATGGACATCGATTACCCTTTGGCTTGTAATTTCTTATATACAACCTTCTAGCGATGGTGTGCGGTGCTTCATGATGTTACATCGACTGCGAAGTAGTGAGTGTGATGTTTCAGAAGGTGGGAGATGAGCTCTTGGCATCAACGGGGACAAGCGGACCAGTCGACCAGAGCCTGGAACGAAACTCAAGTTATGGCCGTATAGTTGCCAGATTAAGGATTCGACGGGGCCGTCTCTCACACACATTCATTCATATGCAATGAATAGACACGAACGCTACCGTTGATGCATATGTTCAAACCTGAAGAAAATTAGAAGATTTGAGACTCTCAGATGTTTATTTTATGCTTAGCAGTGACAAGCTTCTTTGTTCCTCGCAATTTTGATACAAAACCATTCATATCTAAGATACCATTCTAAACTCAACTTAGAGACTCAATAGTTCTGAGAGACATTCAAATCACCTCACCACCTTGCTAAACCGCCTTTGTGCATGAGCGTGAATGAAAGGCCATCGCAAAAACCTTGTCGAAGTTCCTCGATGATCTCGCCATTATAGAGTGAGTGCCGCCAGTGTGGTATAAATGCTTCTAAAAGAGCAACTTCACCTCCGCCTCCAGTCGTTCCAAAGACACAAAGGTCCCACGATCACACCAACGAGAAGTCCAAGTGTCGACAAAAGAAGGAGATTGCCGAACCCATAAATTGCTAACATAGAAGCAACCTTGACGTGCTGGAATCTAGGATGAAATATGGCTCTTGTTATAATTATGCCAACCCAATTTGCCAAGACGCTAACCCAGACGACAATGTAGAGTCCAGTATCGTCCCCGAATTGAAATTCCGCATCTCGCTTCTTGAGCTGATCGTGCACCAAAACCAGGATAACCATAATCCAGACGGTGATAAGCGGTGCAAAACAGGCAGCTACAAGAGCGGCAATGAGTTCTCCGTGTTTATCGATACCTGCTGTGTTGGACGGAATTGTTTGATTCCATAGGTGGAAGTGGTCAAGCATGAAGCGACCAAGCGCGCATGCGGCGACATTGTATCCGCCGAAACCTATTAAGTAAAGGAGAATCCATAATAGGGGAATAAGATACTTGGAAACCCAGCTCTGGGCCAGAGAGGGTAAGCTACTTTCACCAAGATAAGACGATACTGTACCTCTCGCGATTGGTAGGGATGAGATAGAGCTTCAAGGTCTGGCTGTTGAAGGGTGCCTTCTTTTGGAGTAGGCATTGTATGTCACCAAAGCGACCAATGGTGGTAGGATGCAAGGTAGAATGTCGGAGTCCAACGTCCACAGCATTCATGCGGGCGACCGCGCCTGGGAACGCGTGAGCCAAAAGCCGATCCTTACGAAGCGCTCAAACTCTCCTGACTGCTTTCCTTGGCTACCTGCTCAATTTAATCTTGATAGAGAAACGTATGCAAAGAGTTCAAGCTAGTGACCCAATGTTCAGTAACATTGGCAGTCCTTATCGGCCGCGAGTCAAAGCCAGCTGAAGTCCCAGGCGAAAATTGTAATTCGTTGCTCAGACGTCCCGATGTGTCCCAAAATACCATCGATGCAGGATGAGGCCAATGACTTTACAGCCATTTCGGAAAGTGATGAGAAGAATGTCATCGTTTACTGCAATGGGAAAAGCGGAATTCGTGCGTTGTCTTCCCACAGAAGCACAGTCTCCTGCATGAATTCCGCTTTTCTTTTTTCAACCCACTCCTAACATTGTAACAGAGGTGATATGCTGAAATAAAGTACTTCTCCCATCGCAAATGCACCAGTCAAATTTCGGAATACGAAAGCTCCAACGATGAAATATCCTACTGTACCTTACATACTTCACATATCCCATCACTTACCTAGTACGCGCCGACGGGAACAAATCCCAACAGACTTTAAATATCAAGTATCTCAAAAGGTAAAGTGTCGGCAAAAGGAGGAGATTGCCAAACCCATAGATTGCCAACATGGAAACAGCATTGACATGGTGGAATCTGGGATGAAACATCAGACCTGCCAAGACCACTGAAATCCAATTTGCGATGACAAAAGCCCAAATCAATGTATAGTAAAGGTTCCAAAGTTGAAATTTCACTTCTCGTTTCTTGAGTTGATGATCTATCGGAGAATGGAGGAACACAACTCCCAATGTTATTGGTGCTGCTAAATAGCCAGCTACGCATGCGGCAATGAGTTCCGCGTGTCTGCTGACACCAGAAGTGTGCAAGGGAATTGTCTGTTTCCACAAGTGGATGATATGATCTAATATGTGAAAAACTTCAACCCACTGGCGCCCATATCGAGTTAAGCTTGATGAAGCTGGTCAAACTTCCCAAGTGTCTCCAACTGCTCAAGAAGTTTACCCCATTTGCCACCATTCAGAACAACCAAATCGTTCCAAAGCTGGCTCTCCTTCCCATGGACAATGAACCAACGCAAATTTGCGCCGACAAAAATGTCAGCGTATGTAAGGTGATCCCCAACAATATAATGTCCTCCCTTCTTGTTCTCCTCAATCACACCTTCGAGCCAATCCAACGATGCCTTCACGGTATCCCAATTAGCCATAGCGTCAAGCTCAGCCATGGTAACCCCAATGATTGAAGGTCTCGTTTCGAAGAAGAAAGGTTGACTGGCTGGGTTGAGGATCTCACCCGTTTTGGAAAGGTTGAAAGGTGCAAAAGCAGACAGTAACTTAGCACCGGCTTCATCAATGAAGAGATTCACAAGTCCATTGAGCCCTTGAGGAACCAGACGCGGGGTGTCTGGGTAGGTCTCGTCGAGGTACCGGACAATGTTCCAGCTATCTGAGATGACTTTGTCGGTTTTGCTGTCGTAAATGAAAGGGCAGGTGTAATAAGGGTTGCCATCGTGTGCCCACTTGCCAGAAGGCTGAGCCCCGACTTTGATGCTCACTTTCGAGACGTCCGGAAATTCGACCCATTTGGTTTCGAATGGAATGCCTGCTCAGTCCACGTTAGGTACCAGACTGTCAGTGATGTAGATAAGAGTAATGTGGACCTTTGTACTCCAATGCAAGTCTAAGGCATTGTGAGCTCGGCTCACAGACAAAGAATTTTTTTACATACCGTATCTTCGGAGTGTTGGGACTCCAGACAACACCAGGAAGGGTAGAAGGGATGTCGTAGAAGGTAATCATTTTGCTCTGAGGAGAGGTCCTGTTGGTGTCAAACACTGTTTAGCCAGATACTTCTTAAATGCAGCAACTTCCATGGCATGCGGCGTTCACGGTGTTGCATCGACTCTGAATTGGTGGATGTGATGTTCGAGGTGTTCGGGGAGTAGCTTGACGCCGACACGGACAGGCTGGCATAGTCCTCAATAAACAACTAAGAGCCTAGAGCAAATATTAAATACGACGATGTGGCTGTCGAATCGAGAATTCGGGACGGCCTCTACGGACATTCGTTCCCATGGGATAAATGGACACAAATGTGGGATTTCTGCTCATGGACGGATGTTTTCGGAAAAGGAGTGAAGGAGAAGAGGGGTAAATCTAGTTTTGAAGGCGCAAACGTCTTCTATGCCCATAGTGAAATTGTTAAGAAGCCCGCAAGGGCCCGACATGTATGTTTGGTAAGTTCATTGGAGGCAGAACGAACAATTTTTTGATCTCAGTAAGCAAGATTCAATCTGAGATCCAAACTGGAGTGTAGTAACACTACATTGGACATCAACACATGTCCCACTTTCATTGAAAGATTCCTGGCAGCGCTCTGGGTGTGGTCTGGTAGTTCTGCAAGTTCCAAAGAGTACATTTTCATCGTCAAGACCATTCTTCAGATGACTCACCAAGTTTATGAACTGATTTTACTACCTTTCAGACTGCTCTCTCTTCCATCGGTGAGTAGGTCGGACCCGGGACAAGTGCTCATAGCGTGTTGCTGGGGGCTCCTAAGCGCAGCCGAAGAGTTGATAAAAAGCGCAGCAAAATAAGACCAAAGAATAGGCCAGATGTTGAGTGACGAAAGAAGAGAAGGAAAGTTCGACATCATGTCAGTGGTGGAGAGACAAGAAAACTACGAACTACGGTGGCCGAATTCGACCTTGGTCTGATACTACCACCATGCACCCGTCGTTGGCTGAATGTCTCTGTACAGAGTTCCTTCGGTATCTCAACACGAACCTCTACAACCTTGTTCACTCGTCCGCTCAACCTTCTGACGCTTGCGTCGGGTCTCCCAGCATTTTAACTCACAGAATACCAAAAAAGTGTACCGCTTTTCCCTCAAAGGATATAAAATAAGCTTCATCCTAGCAGATGGTCTCGATATTTAACAGACAAGGCTGGGTGCTTGTAATTAGCATTTCAAAGAGGGACAACCCTCTACATGAACTCTCTTACCTTTCAACGAAATTGTGTCGACTGTTCAGTATCTTATGCGCAACCATATGCCTCAATCCCGCAAGATAAGAGATTCCTTGACTATTCGGTAGGCAAAACCAGGCACAGGAGCAAGTATTCCCTGCGGTCCGTGAACCATAATGTCCTCCGCTGCAACAGTTCGTGTGCGGTCGCAAGTCGATTGTCCGCCACTACCAGGCAGAGTTGGTTGCGTGTCCCTTGTATGGAACACTATATAAGCTAAACTGCCCCAATTGAGCGCGGATTGGTACACCTCGATCTTACATAGTAAGCCTCCTGCCCATTTGTTCGAACACAACGCCAAAAAACTATTAGCCTGCTCCTTGCGTTCTCGAAATCTCCGGTTCAGACCCTGCCAATCCATTTCATATGAACCAAAACCAGACATTTCTTGCACCAGATGGTGCTGAACGTAAGTACCTCTGGGACAGTTCATAATTTTCTCTGCTGAAATGGACAATAAAAAGTCATCTTTGGATCAACAGTTCCAATGGCCAGAACCCAGATAGTGCCTATCCAAGGCACTTACACCCCAGATAATAACAATCAGATGAATATTATTGTGGGTGCAATTGCCGGACGTGGGACGAGTGGAATCGTTTATCGCACTGGCGACGTGAACGCGGTAATCAAGATCTATACGCAGGGAACCACGGCCGAAGAGATCGATTCGGAGAGGAGGAATCTTGCCCAGATTGGCGAGCTCTATGGCATTTATACACTAGATACTAAACCGGTGTTGAATTTGATGAGAGCTCATGTTGGTCCGTGCTTTTCAGTTGTTTAAACCAAGAGGCTTTCGTGTCCACCTTTAAACTTATGACTTAGGCGCAAGACTGAAGACCACAAAGATTTACAAAGACACCTGCGAGCCAGTTAACGATGTAGATCTCATTTTGGGGGACGTTAATGCTCTCATTGACCTTGCTATGGACCTTACAAGAACAAACGTGATGCATTATTTGCAGACTTACCATCTTCTTCACACGTACGTCCCCTGTTGACTTTCTTGAAATCTCCTCTGATCATTTTTAAGAGACATCAAGGATCGGAATGCGCTTTTCACCTTAGACATGGGCGGAAAGCCTGTGAGCGCTCAGCTCATCGATTGGGGTGATGCTCTAAACTGCGACGATGGCAATGGCAACCTTGTAAATACTGATAACATTGATTGGGGTGCAGGACCCCCCCAAATTCTGGAAGGCATGGTGAGCCTAAAACGTCAATTCTTTGGAATCTCACATTCATTATTCATGTGTTTTGCAGTCAGCACAGCAGAAATGGGAAGCGCTCGTTGAACGACGAGTCAACGATGGGTTTGAAGTGCTCAAGGACGATGCCGATAGGAGATGGAAGGATGCGGATAAAGTGAGGAAGCATAATGAGAAGAAGAAGCAGGAAAAGGAGAAGAAGCATGTCGTCAAGAAACTTGAAGAGAGGCCTGAAGAGAAGAAGTTGGATGAGTAGATGCCAGAAGCGATGACCGGAAGCGAGCGATAATTTTTTCAAACTGCTCTGTACACATGCACTCCTCATAATATTATTCGTGAGTTCACAAATAGAACCCCATTGAAAGTATATTGCATTGCTCAAAATCCACGGTACTGCATGATTGGGAACATGAAAGTGTCAGAAACTACAAGTGCTGGAAACTTGAGGACCAATGGATGGTGACCGGCTTGTGTTCCCGCAGCGCTAGAGCCAACGCAAGACTTCCAAGCGGTTCATGCTCGCCTCCATCTTCCCCTCCGTCGAGCAAAATAATCCCAAGTCTCTCCTGCTACATATAGGAGAAGCGCAAGAGTCGGGAGTATAAGGAGATTTCCAAATCCGTACACTCCCAGCATGGAAACAATACTGATATGCTGAAATCGAGGATGAAATATCTCTCCCGTAACGGTCAACCCACCAAGGCTCGCGAAAATGCCAGCCCACACAACAGTGTAGTTATGGTGGAGAAATCGATATTTCACTTTTCGCTTCTTGAGTTGGCCGTCTATCCAACCGAGGGGAAACAGAATTCCAAGTGCCACCAGCGTGGCTAAACAGCCGGATACAAAGGCGGCAATGAGTTCTGCATGCCTGTCGATACCAGCCAAATCTGTGGGAATTGTGCGATTCCACAGGTGGAAATGGTCAAGCATGAAACGACCGAGAGCACAAGCTGCAGTATTATATCCACCGAAAAATGCGATAATGAATATAATAAAAGTTGTGCGCCAGAAGAACTTCGAAACCCAGCCCTGTTGAAGAGGTTAAGTTACTCAAAGAGTGATGAAAATGGAAAACACCTCTTTATGCGAGTAGACTAGTGCCTCAAGATCTGGCTGTTGGACTGTTCCTACGTTTGAATTAGACATTAGCATAAACTCATGCGTTAACCGGTGGCAGGAAGGAAGGATGCCAAAGTCTGACATCCACAGCATTCGCAAGGTCGTCACGCAGTCAAATTAATATTACGCTGTAAAAAACCCAGGCTCTTCGCAATTCACATTAAAGAAGGATTAAATACCATAGGCTCTCAGATATATTGCGTGTGGGAAATAATGCAGTAGACGAACCCGCAGAAGTCTCCCCTCGAAGCGATCGTAGCTGTCTGGTCTCTTTCGTCGTCAATTCCATCCAAAGTCACTAAGACAACAAGGGCTATTGAGCTTCGGTGCTTGAAGCATGGCTTCTGTATCACCTTGACAGCCCTTAGTTCCACACTAGTCAATAAAACAATGCGATGTTGTTAAATAATTTTTTTTATTGAAGCGAGAATTTAAACGCCTTCAAGAAACTAAGCATCCTGACGTCTATATAATTAATTCGAAGGTTTCCACTCCATTTGTTTAACCTCAGTTTTACACGCAGCTGTTCCTCAGAGCAGAACGAATGGGTTCGGTCACCTAATTCCGCTGCCTGCATCCTGACCAATCCTCCTGCTAACAACCAATTATCTGCATCACAGCCTTCTGGTAACAGAGCAGGCGAAATCCCACTTGAGATAGAACAAGTTGAGTGACTAAACATAAGCTCCTCTCAGGAGTGAGCAGTTCACTTTTTTCTCCACTTGTCCCAAAGATGCAACGAGCCCCAAACGACGCCGACAAAAATTCCAACGGCTGGTATCAGAAGGAGACAGCCGAACCCATAAACGGCCAAGATTGAAACGGCGCCAGCATACCGAAATCGAGGATGAAACATCGCTCCCGCCACAATTACTAACACCAAATTCACGAATATGGGGGGCCATATGAGGTGGTAGCCATGGTCCGAGAATTGATATTTCACCTCTCGCTTCTTGAGCTGATCATCAACAGAAATGAGGATGAACAAAAGTCCAAATGTTGCTGGTGTAGCCAAACACCCAGCTACAAACGCTGCAATGAGTTCGACATGTTTCTCGATACTAGGTGTGTCGAAAGGAATCGTCCACTTCCACAAGCGGAAGTGATCAAGCAAGAGCCGACCGATTGTGCACGCTACAACATTATATCCGCAGCAACTTGCGGTGAATAGGGTAATCCAAAATGTGGGCTTCAGTTTTTTCGGAATCCAGCGCTGCAAAGTCGGTTAAGTTATTTCGCTGGCAAGTAGGACAAGCGTTGAAATTGGCAGAAGGTCACCTTTTTAGCGGGACTTGATTGCTTGAGAGACTCTAGATCTGATTCTTGAAGTGTCCCAGCCTTTAATGCAGCCATTGCAGAGCACGAGAGCGCCGGGTTGATGGTTGTCAGAAGAAAGACGGAGTCAATGCGTCCACACTAGTCTGATTTATATTACTTACCTTGGATCAAACGTAAGCATTGGGTGATCCATATCAAGGTCCGGAGGTATTCCATATCTCCTATTTGTGTTTTGTGTTGGTAGGCAAGAGTCAAGTACAGGTCTTCTCGAGGTGCTCGTCCTGGTGACTCTCATACTTCAGCGCTTCCTTAATTATATCAAGCTGTTTCATTCTAACGATAATTCAAAACATCATATGAAGTGTGTATCTTGAAGTTGATATAAGTAGCTTGCAGGTCTTCGGAGTCTCTCCGCACTTTCGATGCGCAACTCTCAAATAGAGGACAAGGTGAAAACTCTGTCGTCCTCCTTTGATGCCTGAACGCGGCTCAGTGTTTCTACAGACCTGCTCCATCTGACAACAGAGCGTCGGTATCATACTCTTCAGACCCGGCGAAATAGGCTGAAACTAGGACTCGTTGACACCAGCCAAGTCCGACAGCTAATAACCAACAACTCAGGGTAACATCACCTGTATCTCCATTTCTCCCATAAAGTCCAAGAGCCGAATACTAAGACCATGAGGAGTCCAATTGTCGGCACCAGGAGGAGACTACCGAAGCCGAAAACGGCCAGCATGGTAACGGCACTAACGTGCTGAAATCGAAGATGAAATACAGCTCCTGTCACAAGAACCAATACCCAAGTCACGAAGACATAAGACCAGAGGATAGTTTTGCTATGGTCGAGGAATTGGTAGTCCACGCCTTGCTTCTTCAGGAGTTCGTCTATCCTAACATGGACGCGCAAAAATCCAAATGTTGCTGGTGTAGCTAAGCAGCCAGCTACGAACGCAGCAATGAGTTCTGCGTGCTTGTCGATGCCAGGTGTGCCCTGAGGAATCGTCGACTTCCACAGGCGGAAGAAATCAAGAAAGAAACGACCGATTGCACATGCCGCTATGTTATACCCGCAACAAATTACTGTGAATACGACGACCCAGAATGTGGGCTTAAGGTATTTGGAAACCCAACTCTGACTAAGTTATATCACCAGGAAAAATGGACAAGCCTTGAAATTGACGGATGCCTACCTTTTTGTAGGGAGTATAGAGATTCTCAAGATCCTGTTCCTGATGTGTTCCTGCCCTCGGAGTGGGCATTGTATAAGACAAAAGCAGCCTATGGTGGTCGGATGCAACAAGAGGGTCAAAGTTCGACGTCCACAGCATTCACAGATCACTCCTAAAACGTGTCATGGTCAACACAGATACTCTGTGCTTTTACCTGGAATCATGTGAAATTAATGTTGCGGACTTTCAGGCGTGTTTTCGTGTATGAAGCGGTAATGAAGATAACATGAACGCAGGTAGGAGCCAAATGCTGAGTTCCACAAAGTGAGGTATGCCTGGGGCCGGGAACATATCGAAGTACAACAATATGCAGTACCTTGGCTGAACTTTTATACCTAATTGCATAGGAATGTTGCAACTGGCCTCACATGCTTGATGTCGGATGGCGCTCTGCGAATCCATCGAATCAATTTTCCTTGCTGCTGGTACGCCATTCCCTCTTTCCAGACTTTACCCACAAACACGCGGCGAGTGACAATCTGTCCAGCACACCTTACTCATTGCATTAGTAACCTTCCCCATAGTGTGGAATGCGCTTCGGACATATCGCCTATCGTCTGGAGATGGGACCCTAGGAGTCAAAGCCGAAATGCAATCTTAAAGTTGCTCATTCTTACTGGAATTTTGAACAAGATGAAAGAGTGGGCGTATCCGAAACATATACCAGGGTTCTCGAACACATCAATTACAAAGTCAACGAGGTCTGAGCTTGTAGTATTGTCATACTTGGACTACGATCATCGTAAAAGTCGATTATAAGCAAGTTCAAAAAACAGAAAACTAAGATCCATCAACTTTATGGTCATGTCTCTTTTCCTTGCCGTCACCTGACCTCGCTCCCAGACCTGCATCATGTTCTGCAACTGTCAAATGCACAAGCTCATGAAAACATTGTCAAACGCGCCAACAGCCCTACAAATCTCATTCCTGCGGACTATAGGCAATGTCCAATTCTAAGCGCACAAAGTAAGACGAGCTCATTTGAGATGGGACAAGTTAGGCGGCTAACGAAGGACTAGTCTGTTTGGGCAACTTCACGTCTTCCGCCACTTTCTCCAGAGATCCCACGAGGCCCAAACCACACCCACGACAAGTCCAACAGCTGGGACTAGAAGGAGGCTGCCAAATCCAAAGACAGCCAAAATAGAAACAGCGCCCATTTGTCGAAACCTAGAATGAAAGATCGCTCCCGTCACAGTCACCCCAACCAAGTCCACCAGGAAGACCTCGGCCCAGAAACTGGCATAGCTTTGCAGCAAGAATTGATATTTCACTTTTCGTCTCATGAGTTCCTTGTCAACCCATGTGAGGGCCGAAAAAAAACCAAATGCTGTTGGTGTAGCCAAAAGACCAGCTACAAACGCGGCAATGAGCTCCGCATGTTTCTCAATGCCAGGTGTGTCCGAAGGAATCGTCCGTTTCCAGAGGTGGAAGTGATCCAGTAAGAAGCGACCGAGCGCACATGCTGCAACGTTATATCCACAAAAAGCTCCAGTGAAGAGGGTAAGCCAAAAGGTGGGTACAAGATATTTGGAACGCCAGTCCTGTAAATATGCTCCAGTCAGTCCCTTAAATGAGATAAGTTTTGAAAATTGACAGAAGCGCACGTTTTTGGAGGGACGATGGAGAATCTCAAGGTCCTGCTGTCTAATTGTTCCTGCCTTCGGAGTGGGCATATCACGAGACGAAAGCTATCGATAGTGGTGTAATGCAAGCAAGAATGTCGGAGCCCAACAGATACAGCATTCGCAAGGCCCTAAGGAATATTGCGCAGAGAAAAATATAGGCTATATGTTCCAAGCAGAGTCTGGAATCGATCGCTCTGGTGGAATATCAGACGTGTATAGTGAGGTTACAGAGAAGAGGACATGGGGGCAAGAACCAAACGCTGTTCACCAGGAAGCGCTCGTAGTTGCACCTAATCAGCTCGCTTTCTTAATTATTCAGCAAAACACGACAGTCACTCTAGTCAAGCCACTGATGTAATTTTAGTCAAGTACGCCGGACCACGGGAATGAAGCCGCCAACGCGTTCAGGCTATCTTGTTTAACATGAGTCTCAGTTCTGCATTGTAGTCTTTGTAGGTCCAGAAGATTTAAAAGAAACGTTATACTAGAATGCACGGCACAGTTCCCTCCCAGTCCTTTACTCGAGGTTGAATCCCAAACCTTTCATTCTTGCAGACCTCAATGCATCGGCATTGCTGGCAAAGTGCCATGGAAATGGCCTTCTCTCGTCAGGCATATGCCCTCCTTACTAAACATCTTTCTTTCCCCTCCACTCCCAGAGAACTCAGCCACAGTCCTTTGCGTCCCTTCCTCGAACTTTAATGTCCTCTGCACGATGTCGAGTTAGACCAAGACGGCTGTACATTGACAAATTCTTCCACAAGTGACTGGCCTGTCATGCGTAAGATTTCGTACATGATGGCCAAGAGCCTACAAATATCTTAAGCATAAAACATTCCAATGCCAAAAACCTTCCCACCCAACCCGACGCATGGATCATATCAAACTAGCCTGAAACCCTGCTGGGAGAGCGAGTTAGTGATCCCCTGTAAGACGATGAAACATGTTCGGAACAGTGATAGCCTGAGAAGCAGGTAAACCTGAACTTGGGTGGAGATGTCAGCAGGAGCGAAACTGCGCTATTCTCAAGAATCTTGCTGAAAGCTGACAATCGCAAACCTGTTTCCGGGGATGATTGAGTAGGCATTGTTCATGTGCAGATGAAGTACATGGAGATGCAAGCTAAAGAACGAAAGAGGGAACGTTCAAATAGCAAGCCCGTTCGGATGGTTGGAGCACACGAATAATACATATTAAATTAACTGTAAATCAAAATGTCCAGTGAGAGCTTTCAATTCTTCCCACACTCATCCTAAAATATATGTAAAAAAGATAGCTAGGCACCCGCAGAGGAAAAGAGCCGGTAAAAGGAGAAGATTACCAAACCCGTATACTCCTAACATAGAAGGAACACTAACATACGGAAACCTCGGATGAAGCATCGCTCCTATCAAAACCAACAATGTCACCGTAACGGAGACGAAAGTCCACAGAATGTAAAAAGTATAGCTTTGAAATTGAAAATCCACTTGTCGCTCTTCGAGTCGAGCGTCAATCCAATGGACAAGGACGAGCATCCATATGTCGCTGGAGTAGCCAAACAGCTAGCTACAAACGCGACGATGAGATCTGCATGTTTGTCAAGGCTAGGTGCATCCGAGGGAATTATCCAGCGTGAATTCCAAAGTTCGAAATGGTCGAGAAAGAAACGACCAAGTGCACAAGCTGAGATGTTATATCCACAAGAAAGTGTGATAGTGGTGATGAGGAATAATGTAATGTTGACGGGGCGTGAAAATTTGTACCATTTCTGTGAGATGAAGAGAATAGAATGTTTTAGTCAGCCTTGGAAAGATCTGCACGTCAAGCATACCGTCTTAGTTGGATCTGCTGTCTCTGGGTCTAACTGTTGAAGAGTTCCTGCAGCTGGAGTTGCCATAAAATAACACCAGAGTTTCCAAAGGTAGGGTGGCAAATGGAGGATGGATGGTTAAGTTAACAGCAGCAGTGTCAAGAGCAAGTTGACACCAGCATCGCACAGAGTCTGATGAACGGTGTTATGTAGGGCCAACTGTTGATGATTTAAATCGAATTCAAGAGGGAATCAATGTCACAGCCTCTCGCGTGAGAACTTACGAAACTAAGAGCGGAACATGACGAACGTTCGCCCAAGAAACCATCCTTCACGAATTCTGATAGCAATCACCAATAAACAAACAAGGGTTGCTTTCTCAAATACAACAGTATAATTCGAATCTCAATACAAAGGTCCAAAAGAAACGCTCCACCCTACATAAAACAACAATTCTATGCCAAATCTGCGTAAACTCTCCTCCAAGCAATTTCATCCAAACCACTTGCAAAACCTAACCCAACAGCATCATACTCTTCGATCGAACTTGAAGCAGGACTATCGAGCGAAACATCGTGAAAAGCTTGTTGAAGTCCCTCCACCACCCCTTCCACCGTTCTTCTCCTCGGCACACCCACACCAACAGAACCTATCCCCGCCGGCGACGAATTCCTCTTCGCATGTAACGGCACCTTCATTGCGCTCATTCCACTCGGCGGGGTAGAAGGTGCTATGAACACTGAACGGCTTCTTCTTCCGGGATTCGACTGTAATCTAGGTAAAAAGTCAGACGGTCGATATTCCCCATTGAGGCCAAGGATATGTTGCGCGCCAAAACAAAACGAGGAATTTTCGGGGGTTGGTGATGAAAGCAAAGGGTCTGGTGAGACTGGCGGACTTGACTCGAGACGTTCCTTCATAAGAGCAGCACCATACGAGTCGCGGAGAGGATTAACGTTTTCGGATTGTCGTTTGACCGGGGTATCTTTCATAGGAGAAATAACAATGGAGGAGTCAGTTATGTCGAAAGACAGAGATTGGTGGCCGGTGTAGGACGAGAGGTCAAAGACATCAGTGTATGGCTGCGAGTCAATTGACGTGAACGACTGGATGGTCTGCCGCTTGCTGCGAAGAGGGCTGGTTACAGAACGAGGAGTAGAAAAGGTTTTGCTGTGGGCCGTGGAATGGCTGGGAGGTGTATTGGTAACACAAGGGGAAACGACATTCTCTTTATCGAAGTTGGGCTGGACAGCAGGCTCAGAACCGTCATCTTGGTCGGTCGGATTTGAAGGGACCACAGTGGTGACGGATGTTCGCGAGTCAGATTCTTGAATAGTTTCGAGAGATTGCCTGCTTGTAGGGAGAGCGGGAATAGAACCAATATTGCTCCGCGAGACAAGGATGGGTGCGGCTGCTTGCAGAGCTATGCGACGTTCCTTGAGCACGATCAAGGGGACGCTGTCGTCATCTAAGGAAAAAGTGCTTGAAGTAGGCGAAGGGATGGTTTCGTCTTCAAAGTCTAGGCTCAACCTTGGCGCAGGTGATGCTGGGCGTGGTGGAGGAACTGAAGGGCGAATATCAGAATCGAAAGAAGGGCGAACAGGTGACATGACAGAGCCGGGAACATCCCAGTCTTGAACAAATATTTGAGGTGGAGGAATCGGATTGAGACTCAGAGGCGAGACAGTTTCGGTATTTCGGCGATGCTGGTGGGAGGGGTGTTGAGAACTTTCGATTCCAGCAGGTAAAGGAAGATGATTTCGAGTTCCGCGGGTAAGACTTGGAGAACGAAGGAATTCTGCTTTGCCTGATTTCCATTGCGAGAGCTGTTTGGAGACTAAAGGAAATATATTCATCAACAGTTAGAAATTTTTGATTTTTTTACCTTCAAGTCGCTGGATTGCTTTGGGTCGCTCAACGTGAAGATTAGGACCGTAACGAGTAGAATTGCGTCGCGAGGGTTGGATGGATTGAGGAGTAAAGCGTGGGCTGCCTTCGACGTCGGTGAATTCAAATGGAGTTATCGTTGCGCGGGAGACTCGACGGTCGGACCAAAAAGTGTGGTTCCACCATTCAACGATGGCGAGCCAGAGACGAGCAATTAAAGAAAGTGGTGGTGTAGGTTGCGAGGACATAGCGTGGGAAAGTTTGGCGGATAGTTGATGGAGGATGATGTCTGAAAGCCAAGTTCGCAGTCACGTTCTTACCATGCTGGTCGAGTGCGCCCCCCACCGTAACGCGCCCTAAAAGAAACCCAAACCCCCAAGAAGTATGCCCCGCCACATTCGACGACCGTACGCGACTTTTCTTCCAACCACCACCGTTGATATGCGTCAGCTGGGCCATCGGCCGTCGTCCGTTGCTCACCCCGTCGCCTCCTTGCGAATGCCTCTCCACACGCGTTGACCTCGTCCACTTCCCAATTCCTCAAGACCTTTTTTTAGCACCGTCGTATACTTCAGTTACTTGAATTCTGGTTTCTTGGTGCGCCCTTCTTTCTTCTTTCCTGAATTGAGCTGGTCATATTCACAGGTGGAGGCTCGACTGTACGTACGCCACTGCATATTGGCCGCTGCCATGGTTCTCCCTGGCTGTCCACTCCAAATTCAAGACTGACAAATTGCCTACCTCCTCCTGCTCTGCAGCCTCACACTCATCTGCAGGATTATGGAAATAAACCGTGCAATACGACAGCTCCTGTACATGGCATCTGCATTCTGCCTTGTACTGATATAGTAAACTATTAAATTAATCGAATTTTTCCTCTGGAAACCTGCTTAAAACCCTCTTCTCGGTCAAAAAAATCGTCCGTCCATTAAATGCCCACCCAGAGTATGAAAAAAAGCGAAATTCTCAACGACAATGCCTGAGCGGCAGTCCATGTTTGTCTCTCCGGTACTCAAGTCCCGCTGGCTTGAGTGTAGAAGGCGGATAGAATTTAAAATAGGTATATTTTTCGAATATCATATGTGGAATGCAGAAATTGAGGCCACAACCTCGTAAAACACGTAACCTTTGCTATCAAACGACTGGAGCAAAAGCTTGGGGCTTCGGGTTTTTGTGGGGCGCGTCACGGTGAGGGAGCGGTAAGGGAGTTCGATAAACCCAATAAGTTCGCATTTGGCATCGAGGAAGTATGAGATATAGGTTGTGGGTAGTATGAAGAAGTTGTCGGCGGTTCTGAGGTTTTCAGTTTTGAGAAACGTTCTTCAAGCTCAGCATTTTCCAATGCCGCTACAACTCTGGAAATGTTCTGTTTGACAGCAGGGGTTTCGATATAGTTGATAGTACTGGTTTGAACATCTTCCATGTCCATGAGCGACCAGAGGTCTTTACTTTTGTTCGAAAGACCACTGGGAACGTTAAACCGGTGGTAGAGATTGGGATTGAGATCTCGCGCCATTTCATAATGAGTTCCTTCGCAATTGGCGGATATCTGCTTTAACACGTCAAAATACGCAGTCGTAGCTCTGGTCATGGAGGAAGGGAGGGCGATTGTATCGACTTGACCAGCGCCAAGACTGAGCACGAAGGGAGCATGCTGGTCATCTCCCCAGATACGTTTCGCCTCCTCGACGAGATGGTAGGTGGGATTGTTGTTTGCGTATGTCGTGCCTCCGAAGCGCTCACGAAGAAATTCGCTGCCAATGGTTACATCATGGAAGAGACTTCGGCCCGCAGTTGTGGCTCGCATAGCCTGAATTACGGGAATCGGAATTTCGACGGAGGCTCGAGATGCATAAGTCCTAAACAAACGAGGTCGAGAGGCGTTCATGTTGTCGAGAGCGTTCACAAGAACAAAACTTTGGCAAAGCGTCAGTGAATAACGGCAAAATAAAAATAGATCTCAAAGAACGTACGATCGACAAACCAGCTCCCACGATGGACGGAGCATCGGAACACCTTCACCACTAAACGGGAGGGAGGTCATGACGTTCTCTAAATCTTCCGTAAACATATTTGTAAGGGTGTCTATTGTAGTGGCGCTCGTGTTGTTTTTCAGATATTTCGCAACTCGAAAGGTGCATTTCTCGAAGACACTAATAGCGTCTGAGATCTTCATCTGATAGCGGCCTAACAGGATGGCGAAGATTCTACAACAAGTTGAATTGAGTAATATTTCAAAATTGAAGCGTGCGGTAAACGCTTACCCTCCAGTCCCAGAACCCCCAATAAGGTGAAAATAGTCGCATGGTCGTTTATCGCCCAAAATAGATTGAAGAAGCAACATTTCGGAGATACCGACTAGGCCCCCACCGTCTGAGAAAACGGCATCAGTAACTCGTAGAATATTAGCCCACTGTCACGTACCCAAGGCTAAGAGTCGTTTTCTCCCCTTTAGATCTACGGCTGCGCCAAGAGGTGGCTTTGGAGTTACATTCCGCCGAAAGCGAGACTGATAATGAAACGTAGTTGGAAGTTCGCTGTGTGGTCCTCTCTGAAGTTTCGAATCCTTTTGGACCATTCGCTCCAAGAGGATAACAACGATGTTGTCAATCTTTTGACTGACCTCTGGGCTTTCCATATATTGTTTCGAGTGAGTTACAACCTCTCCACAAGCAGAAGGATCAAAATGTTTCCCTTCCATTTTCTGCATGCTTTGTTGGACGTTCAAACGGTGGTATGGACCAGCACCGTAATCATCGTTAGTACGCTGAGACCAAGTTCGATACATCTTGTCGTGAGTCTCTTCGCAATCCTTGCTAAGACTGGCGAGTGTGTTGTTAGTATTCGTGGACGTGCCTGGAGGGAGAGATATCGTGTCCGGATGCCCGCAGCCAAGACTGAGAATCAAGTCCACGGATATGCCAGTATCAAGCTCTTCTGTCAGAGAGGCAGTGGGATTGCCATCGGCAATCGAAGTTCCGCAGTACTTCTCCCCATTGATATCAACCGCTTGAAACGTGCCAGCTCGCAAATCTGTCGTGGTTGCACGTAATGCTTGCCAGAGACGACAGTCGATCATGTTTCGACCACCCTTGTAGGTTCTAAAAAGGGCTGGACGCGCACGTAGACTCTCCTTTTTATTTGCGAGAATGAGGCTGTAAAGAAGCTAAAAATCAGTGAAAACAAGGGCAATTCTAGGGCAACATACGTTTTGCTACGCGCACTTGGATTTATAATGTGCGCATTTGAAGCATGGGCTGGATGATACTTGGCGATAAGTCTCTGGAGAGAAGCCTCAAAGTTTTGAGTAGCAACCGAGGCAGAGTATTCATTGAAGACCTGTCCGAATAAATTGGGAAATAATTGTTTGGACAGTCGAATGTATTCAGCCCGAGCTGTTTTGAGGTCCATTTGCATGGTGGAGAGCATGGCAGCCAGTAAACTAGGACAATTTTAGTGCGTGACAGACTGCCAACGAGAGCAAAGCAATACCGCACCCTCCAGTGCCGGACCCAGCGATAATATCGAAAACATCATAAGGCTGGACCTCTCGGCGATGATTGGCACGCCATGACTTGCAGTAATTTCCCTCATTGATCTGAAAGTTTAAACGGTACATTATTTCGTCCAGTAAATCCAGCGGGGAAGCACCGGAGATGTTGCCATGATCTATCATAAGTGTTCTAGAATAGTTATCAAAACCGCTCATTTCAAGGCTCACCAATAGAGAGAGCAATCATGCCCAGGACTTGAGAGCCAGCTTCCATATTATCTCGAGCTATTAGGCTAGATTTAGCCGTGGAAATTGAATGATAGATGTGCTGTACCAAGGAGGGATCGTGCGATATCAGCATACCCCTTCTGACTTGTGAATGAGAGAGCTGTCGGGCCGTTAGAATCCCCAGAGTCGACATAATAATACTCCTGTGCCAATGATATTCTATCAATTACGGGCACAGCATCGTTATTAAAAGAGCATGCCTTTGGATATCGACCACGAGCTCTCCTCGTTTGGATGGTGTACCGAGCTGCCTCGAAAATTTCTTTCTTTGTGGATTCCACCCAAACAATTGTTGGGTCTTGAGGAATAAACGTCATCACATAGCCTAATGGCGCAGCCAGGACTTTGGGTGCTGAAGTAATAACCACCACTCGTGGATCCACAGTACCATCGGAGAGCTCTATGGTATTCTGGTCCATCACTGAAACTGAATTGCGGCTTGGAACTAGCATCAAAGCGCAGACTTCGACTTGATCTGGGAGATGTTTCAAGAGATCAGCACAGTCTTGTGCTACGGCGCGCAGATCCCCATGTTCATGGTGCACTACAGCGAAGTAAGATAATAATGGCAAAAATGCCTGGCCTATCCAAGTCCACACCTCTTGCTTTGTGAAGTTCGTTAGCAGATGGAGATGGGTAATGTTTTGGAAGATGCTGTGCTCCGGGGCAAATGGGCGCCGCGTTGGTGTGAAATATTCCGCGTCGCACAAGAGTTTGGTTACAGTGATGGGCAGCTCCAATTTTTGTTGCCCCTCCTTATAGGTTTCAAAGATCATTAGCTCGGTTAGGTTAGTGCAATGTTGGAAGACTGGTGAGATTGTAGACGGAACTACAGCTACCCGTGCCATTCGGACGAGTAGAGCGAGTCGAGTGGAGGAAGAAACGGTATCTACAAAGCCTCGAAGCTGGTCTAAGGTGTTTAGTTTCACGGCATGATAGAGAAGTGGTATACATCTGGAACGGAGAGTTGCCAACTTTTTCCTAGATTGATCGAATAACCACTTACGTCTTGTTCATCTGTTTGTTTATGGCACAGAGACTTCTTGCTGTTGATGTGTCGCCGCTGTCTATCACTGTCTGTGCGATCAGTGGTCCAATGTCATGAAGAGGTAAGGCGGGGACTGAGAAGACGAAAGATACACCTGAATACATCGAGTAAGTCAAGTGGCTACGATAACGGAAAATCTTACATCTCCCTGATTGCGAAAGGTTCAGCTGAAAATTATTGGTTGGTTGGCCACCAACCACTGACCATCGCTTCAAAGCTTCGAAATCATCATCATGAATTATGACAGCCTGAGCATCAGTGACATTCTGGGATATATAGTGAGATATTATCCTCAGAAATCAGGCGTGTGCGTACGTGGAAAACTTCCTCAATCACGTCATCAAGGGGATGCCGTGGCTATAGATTTTCATAGTGTTGAAAAGTAGCTAATAGAGATTATCAACTGGTGCTCACGGGTATCCCATATCCAATCTTTGAAAGGAATGATGCAGGTGCAAAGAATGCATCCTGGAGCGCGGAGGAAGGGGCCGGAGGCGAAGAACTCCCAACGACATTCCAGCAAGTTTCTAACACTGTGGGAAAAAGCTGTCTCAAAAAATCTCTCCAATGACTCTTCGGTTCAGAAACAGTTGGCACTGTTATTTGGATAGGAAGCATATAGAGAGGACGAAAACCAAGACGATAGCACTTGATAAAAATGGAGTGTTTTCCCAATGTTTCGTCCATTTTTGGATAAAAGGCGTTTTGAGGACATTTGGGCTCATCCACCAAAGGTCCATTTCCAAAAGGTCCATCCTTGAACGCAAAGTGGGACGGTATCCATGACCCTTCGACACCCCGAGGATTATTGATTGAACCGGTGGATTTCCCGGCATAAGAAATCGATTTCTCCATACCTACATTTGGCCATGCACCTAGCGCCCAGTCAAAGCCACGACGGATTTCAGTTACAAACATGAGAGCCTGGCCACGAAGATCTCGTCCTAAACCTTCTTTACAAAATGCATACCAGTTCTCAATGTTTTTCTCGATGTACTGTTGAATATGGAAATCCCTGGGAGTGGTGATCTTAGTAGGCGAATCCTTGAGAATGAGAACCGCGCCATGAGAGATTTGGAAAGGCAACTTGAACGGACCGCGGCTAAACTGTGGTCTACGTTTACAATGATCAGCCGGGATGCTCAATGCTAGCTCTTTTTAGATGCTTAACTGATTATTCGCCGGGAACTTCAGCATACGGCCTGCGCTGAAGTACTGACGGGCACCTGGAGCGGGCGAGATTTCTATATCTCCCTCAGCGAGCTGAAAGGGAGAAAAGTTGGGAGGTAATCTATATTGCTGTTGCTTGTCTTCGGGAACGGTGGCGTTGAATAGGGTACAAAAACCACCATTTTCTGTCAGAATTCCAACATCTCCAATTTCGACGACTTTTCCAGTGGCTAGAAAACTTATAGCAACAAGAGAGTGGAATTTTTAGGGTGACTTACGTTGGGGGTCCCATAACGCTGGGAAGGTTTGTTAGAAAAGCCAACGGATAGCTTCGGACAAATAGAACCTACGTATTCCAAACGTCCACTTATATCCCTCTTCGATGTAGGTTTGAATAAGCTCAGAGTTGTTAGGGTCATGACGCTCTCCATTTCCAGGTGTGGAAAGGTCTGAATTAGCAACATCATCGGGTAGGGAGATGACTAATATGAGTATAAGTTTTTCGACCCTTATCGTTGCAGAATCACGACTTTACCAGATGGCCTATAAGTCATAATTTCATATACTTTGAGAATCCCAGGACGGTGGTGAAGGTGAGACCCAAGAGATTGGGTTAGACTCACACATTCAGATCCCGCAAGATATGAATTTGTGTGTGCGGCAACTGTGCCTATATCATATGCAGGGATCTGAAAGCCCTGAGGGACGCTCAGGCGATAGAACAAGTTCGTACATCCGCTGAATTGGCGAGCTATATCATTAGCTGACTCCTCGCAATCACGCAGGATACCAAGGTACCCATCAGTGCTGTTGACTGTCGTTAAAGCACCGGGATTTCCTTTGCCAATATTGACTATGCATGATAGCAGTGAGTCGTGGTCAAAGATGGCGCAGGTTTCCCGGAGAGCGTATTGAATTGGGTTACTGTTGCGGTGGCCAGAACCGGTGAAAAGTTCCTTGAATCGACCCAATGGATATGGATCAATGTGACCTTCATCGGCAATGGAGAGGAGAATTGCGTCAAGAACGGTACACGAAGGAGAGTCTTCACGTGACTTGTATGTTCTCAACAATCGAGCATGGGCATGATTCTTCGAGTTGGCAGCACAGATAAACCTACGGGTATCAGATTTGAGGAGAATATCATAATCACCAAAGCCCTCACATAGGTGTCCTAGATTCATCCGTGATCAAAAGCTTTTGCTCCAGCACAGGCTGTGGCAGGAGTTCAAGAATGACGTTTGTGAGTAGCGAAGCGTTTTCGCTCCTTGTTCTTTGAGTCCAGTTTTCAGTGGAAAAAACACGCTCGTGCAGCTCGAGATAAAAATTAATGGCTTCATTTGCCGTATATTGAAAGACGCTGAAGAGAATTGCGAAAACTCTAATCATTAACACATAAGCTTGTCGTTGAAGGATCGTAGAGGTGACTGACCCTCCCATTCCGGAACCGCATATAAAATCAAAGACATCAGATGGTCGAAGCTCATCATATTCATCGATGTCGACCCGATTTTCGGTTATACGTTGAAGGATGCGCATGATAAGCTGCACGATGATCAGCTGTGATAGCTCTGTTGTGCCAGGAATTCCGCCATCTGCCAACAGTTAGAGAAAATTTATACGTAGAAAGAAAGGTTACCAAGGATAAGGATGCATATAGCTCGATTCTTGATACGAGCCGCTTCCATATTGCAGTAGTAAATGAGATGGGTCTTGGTGTGCGTTCTGAGGTTTCAATGGAATGTGGCGACTTTGTCGTCCCAAAACATAGGAGATATGTTAGATAATGAATTGTGTGATTGGAGAACTTCGGAACAAGTTGGACTAGAGCGTGTCGAGAAAGCCAAAGGGAAAGAACCCCAAACAAGCGCTTGGCTGACCAAACCCGGTTCTTCTACCCATCTTGACCTACCAGCTGGCAAGCGTATGACCATTTAGTATCCTCCATTTTTGCACTCGCCGTTCGAGTCTATTCAATATGTCGACTCAGCCATCCGGGAAGCCTCCTGGCTTCTTCAAATCCATACTCTTTTGATTCCGGTCTTCGTTGCTGGTCCATATCTTGCAATTTCCAACCACCGAGGTATTTCTCCGTTTATATTTATGGGTACATTATATCTGACGCGTATTAGCTCTCCCCATACCTCTCTCTGCCCTGTATGTTTAGTTGTATCCACTATTTTACTGTTCAGTGTTGACTCGCTCTAGGGTCGACCCACGCACAAACACTCCCCAAATTTCAGAAGAAAGGATTCTCAACCTTACGCGATATCTTTCGGAGGATATTGGGTATCGCACTATTGGTTCGTCGGAGCATGCTGCCGCTGACGAATGGATGGGCCGTCAGACAGCCGAAATCAAAGAACAGTGTGACCGCATAGTGAGAAGCACTGGCAGGGCACTTGAATGCGAAGTCTGGAGACAGAAAGGAAGTGCTAGTCATCGGTCAGTCTTTTCACTATGTGTCCGTCTTACGTCGGCTCTGAAAAGTCATCAGGTTTGACATTGCCGGAAAACGTGTCTACAAAACATATGTCGATATTCCAAACCATGTCTTACGAATTTCGAATGGAACAGCAGAGGGAAAGGCCAATGCCGTCCTTGTCAATGCACATTTGGACAGTACACTCCCGTCTCCCGGTGCTGCAGACGACGCATTGTCGGTGGCAATCATGCTCGATATTGTCCGGGTTCTTCTCAACACCAACAAATGGTCACCTAAGCACTCTCTTATATTTCGTGAGTTCTCAATATTCATGTAGACTCACACCCTGACCTTGTAATAGTATGGAATGGCGCAGAAGAGTCTCTACAAGATGGATCACATTTGTACGCGACACAACATGAGACCCGTTCCACGTGAATTTCGAGCTATCTCATTCTTCCTTAAAACAATTCTCATTGCTCTCTAGAGTTCGTGCTGTCATAAATCTTGAAGGTTCGTTGGCTTCCGATGATATTCCCCTCACCTGACCGCGTTGCTCAGCTGCCGGGACCAGAAATCGTGAACTCCTTTTCCAAGCAACGTCGGAAGAAATGATAGAGGCTTACTCTCACGTACCACGACCATTTGGAACTATCTTTGCCAACGAAGTATTCAGCTCTGGAATTCTTCTCTCCGAGTAAGTTACAGCTCATTCTGCATTCTTTTCCGTTCCTCAGATATTGTTAGCACCGACTTCCGTCAGTTTGAGCAGTACTTAGATGTAACTGGTTTGGACATGGCAGTCGTTGGTCATAGCTACTTCTACCACACTCGCAAGGATCTTGTAGAAAATATTCAGCCCGGTGTTGCTCAAGTAAGTGACACATTTTTCTTCTTCTCCCTTACTGGTTGCTGACCTAACCTAGAATATGGCTGAAAATACTCTTGCCCTCCTTAGTTATTTGTCATCCTCTTCGTCGCCACTGCCCAACCTTTCAAGAAATCTCACGGCAGTGCAAGAAGGCGAGATCCATGGCGCTGCGGCTCGACTCCGTCCCAAGACCGTGTTCTTCTCCTACCTTGGTCTCTTTTGGACATACTCTTTCACCGCAGCAAAATTCATCTATCTCCTACTCGCACTTACGAGTTATGGTATAGTGAAGACTCGCTTCCAACCTTTGCCTCTTCGAAGAGCACCGACTACCAAAAATGCGCCACCTCCAGAGCCGTTCAACCTAACGAACGGCATCGTGGCAGTCATTGGAGGATTAATTGGTGCAGTCATTGGACCTCTCCTGGTTGCAGGTGGAATGTTCTACATGGGAAAAGAAATGAGCTGGTTCAAAGATACTCTCACTGGTCCTTTGATTCTATACGCTCCGCCCGCTGGATTTGGTGCACTTCTCATTCAAACCGTCCTCCCACAGGTGACAGAGAGGGAATTGCTCTCCGCCGTACTTGTGTTGCAGTCAGCTTTCGCCTGTGTTTTACAAGCGTTGGATATCGGGAGTGCAGCTTTGTTGGTGCTTAACGCAGCTCCGCTCTTTATCGTCATTTTTGCTTTTTCACATCTCGCGCCGCCTGGGAAGCCTGTGCCTATCACTTTAGCTATGTACGCCGCGGCGGGTGCTGTCCCATTATACAACGGCGCACTCGTCTTAATACCGACTTTGGAGGTTTTCGTCCCTTTGGTACGTCATTGTTTCCTTCCTAAATGCTAAACTGTTGGCTGAGTTGTTTTCTCCCTCCTTTCAGACAGGTCGTATTGGCGGATCCCTACCTTCTGATTTCCTCATTGCTGCCATTGTATCCCTACTCAGCTCACTCGGCGTGCCTCTCTTCCTCCCTTTTGCACGCCGATTCAGCCGACCCGTCGCTCTCCTTCTCCTAGCGTCTCTCACTGCCGCTGGCATTGGGAGCTCTTTCGTACGAGACACCTTCAGCCCAGACCACCCACGACGGATGTTCGTACTTGCTTTGGAAGACACCGACACAAATAAATATACACTTCATTTCGGCAATCAGGATACTGCTCCTGGAATGGATGAGATGATGCGGGATATGGCGGACTCCTTTTCTCAGAATGCTGTTTTGGCCAAGCCCAAAAATTTTGAGGAAATGGAAGTTGGATGGGATTTGGTGTATCCCTTCTCCACGGTTCGTGATTGTTTCATCCCTTCTCGCCCTTAAAATATCTCAACAAAACTTGCTCACCAGGTACTGAAACCGTATGACATGGTCATCCCCAACTCATTTATTGAGGCTTCGCCTGCTTACCACTCCTTGTGGAAACTCAAGTTCTCGATCAAGGCAACGAAAGACGTTACGTTTGAGAATGGGACTAGAGCTTTAGACCTCCAAATTGATCACCCAGGACTCATCTGGCCAGGTATTTAGGTCCACGCCCCTTTCAAATCTGATTACTTACATGACCCCCCTTTTTCAGTCTTGTCATTTGAAGCCCACGTCTCATCATGGTCTCTCGATGCCCATCCACCACCTTCCTACGAACGTCATTGGGTTCGTGAAGCCGCTTTCCACCGCGTCAGCACCTACACTCTTTCACTCTCCATTGAACCTCACAACGGCTCTACCGATCTCAACATTCGTTGGGTAGGGTTACAAGAAGGTGGAACATGGCCTGCCAAAGCGCAGGAGTATATTGCCCAGAAGGGAAGAACGAAGGATGCTGCTGTGAGCATGAGGGTGTTTGAAGAGTTGGATGGATGGATTACAGGGTGGAGTGGAGATACTGTTGATGCGACGCTTTTGGGAGCTGTTAAAGGGACGGTTAAGATTTAATGTGGTTTCATTTACAACTTCCCGGATACATGCATCATATACTGTTGCTCTAGATGTCTTGTAATGTTGACACATAGTTCCCTCAGTAGTTGAAATGGGGATTGAGGAAATCATTCTAGGGAATCAAGAGTAGGAAATGGTCAAAAAAAATCGTCTGAATTTCAAGTCTCTCGATATTCAATGATTTTGGCTTCCTTCTTCATTCATAGCCATACTGCATTCAAATATATTATAACATCCAAGCTGCGGGCTTTCGGCCGCCTCGTTCCCCGAATGTTCTATGAGTGAAGTGAGGGGGGTCTGAGTCATTAATATGCATGTTTAGAATATGGAGGAAGCACTCCAGCCTGAAGATTTTGACGCTGAATAGTCCCTACTTGTGGGGTTCCCATAGTATTCGAAAGAGTGGAGGTAGGATGAAAGAAAGATGAGATGACTGCCATGGCAATAAAAAGACCAAGAACGTCTGAGATCACGAACTAATTGTCGCTTGTAGTGTAATATATTGCTAAAGAAGGAGGCAGTGGCGAGATACGCTTAAAGCCTTTCAAGAAGGCATTTGATATGCGGGGACGATATGGGTGCAATGGACACCCCGCTTGATTCCCAAGTCCACCATCGTTGTTCTATAATACTCCCATTCCTGAATTTTCATATGACAACAGCCCCCATTTAACCAGTCCTCTCATTTGAAGCACGCACCCCATCCAGCTGGTTTCTCGATATACATCCACCACTTTCCTATAAACGTCATTAGGTCCGCTGGGCCGCTTTCCATCAGTGTTAGCACCGACAGTTTACCTTCCATCTCAGTTAGACCACAAAATAATGCTGTTGCTCTCCACAGTCGTTCTTTGAGTTGACAGCCGCTTGATTCATCACTTCTCGAAGAGCAACACATATACAGCCAATGACCCCGAACCCAGAAGCGCAAAGGCTGGGAAGATGACGAGGCTGCCAAACCCAAAGACCGCCAATGTAGTAAGTGGAGTAACATGATGGAATTTGAGATGAATCAACGCTGCCATAGCAGGCAACAAGGAGAATAACGCGACAATGAATATCCATATAAGCATCCCATAAACGTCAAGAATTCGAAATTTATACCCTCGAACCAAAATGATGTCATCTATTAGGAAGAGGATCGAAAATATTAAGAATGTCAAAGGAGGGGATAGAGCACCAGCGAGTAGTGCAACAATGAGTTCGGCATGTTTTTCAATGTTTGGTACGTCTAGAGGCATCGTTCTATTCCAAAGGTGGAAATGATCAAGAAAGAAGCGGCCAAGCGCGCAAGCTGAGACGTTGTACGTGCAAATGACCGTAGTGATTGCCAGAGTCCAAGCTGTGGGCTTCCCGTAGTCGTCCCAAATATATTTCTCAAATGTCCCATCAGTTCAAGTTATGAGGGTATAAGCAAGACCTACATATTTAAGATATGGAGGTCCAGGGGGAAGTGGCAATGCACCAAGATCTTGGTGCTGAACGGTTCCTCCTCGCAGAGTAGTCATGGCTAGGTGAAAGAATGTCGAGATGCTAGTTAAGCAGCACAAACAATGCCAAGGCCAGGAGTTTTTGGGAGTTGAGGTAATTCTGGGGAGATATTGCGGAAGAAGCTTCTTGTCAACGACAATGCAAAGCGTTCGGGAAGGGGATGATGTGGGAGCAAAGCTGGAGGAAACCATCATGATGCCGACGTCCACCACGGTTTCCCTCCAACGCTCCGAAGGGGCGTGCTATTCGAATGTTCCCGCCTTTAATTCCTTGGCTCTCACCCGCATGTACTCTATCTGCACGTAACCAATGTCTATGCAGTTTTCCCCGGGAACCGGGTTGCGGTTGCTGGCTTTCGGCAAGTTCTTGAGAATTGGGACTGTTACATTCTTGCTGATGATTTTATTGAAGATGGTGGAGGTTTAAGGGCTGTTTCTCAGGCTCTCATTGTTCGAGACATGTTTCACCGTCTTGAGGATGACCACAAGCTTTCTCATCCAGCTCGGATTTCAGACTACTTTGACATGATCTGTGGGTCAGGATTAGGCGGGTATGTATTTCAATTTCGTTTATATTTTATTACTAAGATGTTCTTAGACTCTTGGCCATTATGTGTGGCATCTTACACATGACAGGCGAGCAGCTCGTAGAAGAATTCGTTGGTCTCTGCAAGGCGGTATTCTTGGAACAGCTGGACACCACACAGAGGACTGTCAAGCTTGAGGAAGAGATGAAGAGGATTGTGGCTAAGTTTTCTGAGGGAAGAGCGGAAAGGAAGATGTTTAGTCAGGAGGATGGTTGTAAAACGTGAGAAGGCAGTTTCGAAAACCTTTTGCTTGTAATGCTGAGACATTTTGTGATAGGTTTGTTTGCGCTGCACCAGCGCACAACGCATCGCATGCGCGGCTGTTTCGGAGCTACCGGTCGCGCACCAATGCTAGTACAGACTGCATGATTTGGGAAGCAGGACGCGCGACTACGGCCGTTCCTGGTCTCTTTTCACCGATCTCTATCGGTCCGGAGTATATTGGCGAGACGTTCGTGAGCGGAGAATTTGGATGGAACAACCCCATGGAAGAACTCACCGAAGAAGCGGCTCTCATGTTCAAGGACCGTCATATCAGCTGCATTATCAACATTGGGTCAGGTCATCTAGGGCATATCGCCCTCTCGAACGGCCTCTCTGGTCTCTTCTCTCGCATCGCTCTAGATTGTGAGAGAGTTGTCGAAAGAATGGAGCGTAGGTTTGGGGAGGTGCCCGACATATACCGGAGGTTGAGTGTGGAACAGGGAATGCAGAAACTCGATGTTCACCTCGTCAATCTCCACGAGCTTGTTGCCCACACGCAGTCATACCTTCAAGGATCCCGAGTCACCCGCAAAATAGATAGCTTGCTTCGGGACTTAGCCTTACGTCCTGAGAGAATTCGTGTTCACATGATTTCTGGTGTGGTCCCTAGCATCTCTGAAGCACCATATCTCAATCCATGTCCGCAACCAACTCCATATTTCACCGGGAGACGGACTGAATTACAGACTATGAAGAACCATTTCTATTCAGCCAGCGACGCTTGCCGTGTATGTGTTCTGTACGGAATTGGAGCAGGCGGCAAGACTCAGATAGCGCTCAAGTTTATTCAGCAGAACCAGAATCGGTCCGTTTTTTCCCATCCTCAACACTTTTTGAGACCACTCACTTTGATCAGATTTTCGGAAATTTTCTTCGTGGATGCCTCCAGTAAGCTCACATTGGAGAACAGTTTGAAAGCTATCGCTGGCTCGAGTTCGGACAAGCCTTCCGTGGATGACGCCCTGCGCTTGTTGCGGACTAGACGTGATGACTGGCTCCTTTTCCTCGACAATGCAGACGATTATCAGCTGGATCTCAGACTATACATATCATGGCCCCATGGCAATGTTATCATCACGACGCGCAACCGTGAAGTTCGCATACATGCCCCGAAATGCAGTATATGGGTGGACCGGCTCGAGTTGGAGGATGCGACGGAGTTATTATTAGGCGGGGTAGATGTTCCTAAAGGTCTGGAAACGTACGAGATAGCAGTCAAAATTGTCAATGTAGGTGGTCTTTTTCCCTCGATATTTTGATCTGATCTTCATTCAGGAACTCGGATCTTTGGCTTTGGCCATTAACCACGCTCGCGCGTTCCTCGCAAAAGGCATGTGTGCCCTAGACGAGTACCTTTCGATTTACACCCAAAATCGCGAGAAACTGTTGGACGACAAATCAATCCAGACGACAGACGACTACGCGTATACCGTATACACGACATGGACTGTCAGCTTCGACAAGCTTTCTCCTGACGCAGCGCTCTTATTCCAGCTCCTCTCCTACATGCACCACGAATCCATTCCATGTCGCCTCTTCAAGGATGCTTGGGATGCTTGGCAAGCTGCTGACCGCAAGGAGGGAGCACCACCCCCAAGTATTGCTACCTTCGTGTCCAGCCTTTTCGCTTTTATACGCAAGAAAGACGAAGCAGTTCCTCAAATCGTCACTACCTTCCTTTCTACCTTTACCGCTATTGATTTAACATGGGACATCCTTCGGTTTCGCAATCTTATTGGAGAGATTTTATCCTTCTCATTGCTCGAGTTCAATACTCTCACTCACTCTGTATCACTCCACCCTCTTGTCCAACAATGGGCTCAACACCACTCTCGCAATCATGACGAGATTGTCCATGCGTCACAAACACTACTTTCTCTTGCAAGTCCCACTGGAGAGAATAGGCAGGATTACGCCATGATGATGTCCCTCCTCCCTCACTTTCGAGAATCTACGAAAACTGGTATAAAACTGCATTATACGTTCCTTCCTCGTATTGGCAATGCATACCGAGATGGTGGCTTATATCCAGCCAGTTTTGCCGTGCGCCAGAGAGCTTTGTCTGAGACGCAGCAGAGATTAGGCCCCGAACATCCACAGACTCTCGCATGTATGAGTAAACTCGCTTATAGCTACACGGATCTTGGCCAACATGAGAATTCATCGAAGCTTAATCAGGAAGTGCTTCAGCTGCAGAAGCGAGTTCTCGGCTATGAGCATCCAGATACACTCACGACCATGAACAACCTCGCTCTCAGCCACCAGAACCTTGGCCAATACCAGGATGCGCTAGATCTCAGTGAAGCAGCCTTCAAGCTGAGAAGGCGGGTCTTGGGAAACGATCATCCAGACACTCTGGATACGATGAATAACCTTGCTGTCAGCCACTTCCTTCTCAGCCACTACCAAGACGCGCTGAAGCTTAATGAGGAGGTTTTTGAACTGATGAAGAAGGTTCTGGGCGACGAGCATCCGGACACGCTAATAGCCATGGGCAACCTTGCTCACGTCCATTCAAAGCTCGGTCGATACCAGGATGCCCTGGAGCTTAATGAAGAGGTGCTTAAGTCAAGACAGCGAGTTCTGGGCAATGAACACCCTCTCACTCTCAATGCCATAAACTGTCTTTCCGTCAGCCAATCGGATCTCGGCCATTACCAGGAGGCGCTCAAACTCAGTGAAGAGGCACTTGAGCTCATGAAAACGGTTCTAGGACATGAGCATTCGGAAACTTTGACGGCTATGAACAACCTTGCTCTGACGTATGAAGGTGTCGGCCGATGCGAGGATGCACTTCAGCTCTATGAAGAGGCGACTGAGCTGGCAAAGCGAGTTTTAGGCAATGGCCATCCACTTACTCTGACGATCATGGACAATCTTCCTACTGCCTATCTGAGCCTCGGCCAGCCCCAAAATGCGTTGAAACTCAGTCAGGAGGTGCTCGAGCTAAGAAAGCGAACACTGGGCGGCGGCCATTCAGACGCCGTAGTCACTCTACTCACTCTTGCTTATATCTATAGACATCTCGCCCAATACCAGGATGCGTTGAGGATTGATGAGGAGGCGGCTGAGCTGGCCAAACAGGCTCTGGGTGATGACCATCCACTCACTCTGACGTGTATAACCGAGCTTGCCGATGTCTATTCAACCCTTGGTCACTATCAAGAGGCATTGAAACTCTCTCAAGAGGTGCTAATGCTGAAGAACCGTGCTAAAGGCGATGAACATCCCGATACTCTTCTAGCGATAGAAAATCTCGCTCAAATCCATACCCTCCTCAGCCAACATCACGATGCGCTGAAGCTCCTGGAAAGGGCGCTTGAGCTGAGAGTACGGATTCACGGTCGTGAGCATCCAGATACTCTAACGATCATGAGGAACCTTGGATCCTGCCATTTGAAACTGGGCCAATACGTGGATATGCTGAAGATTGGTGAAGAAGGGCTGGAATTGAGTAAACGCATTATGGGCCCCGAGCATCTAGTCACTTTGACCAGTGCGAACAGCCTTGCTCTCGGCCACTTGAACTTTGGTCACAGCCAGGACGCGCTGAAGCTCTACGAGGAGACGCTTGAGACGATGAAGCACACTCTAGGCCGCGATCATCCAGATACTTTGACAACTATGGGACGCATTGCATCCTGCCAATTGAAAATTGGTCGTTATGCGGAGGCGCTGAAGCTTAGTGAAGAAGTCCTCGAGCTGAGCAAACGCATTCTGGGCCGTGAGCACCCTGCCACTTTGATTTCCACAAGCTGCCTTGCTCTCAGTCACATGAAACTTGGCCACGACCACGACGCACTGAAGCTCTTTGAGGAGATGCTTGAGCTGACGAGGCACGTTCGAGGTTATGACCATCCGGACACTCTGGCAGTCATGAGCAACCTTGCTCTAAGCCAATCGAATCTTGGTCAATTCCAAGATGCTCTCAAGCTTAATGGAGAGGTGCTCGAGCTGAGAAAGCAAATTTTGGGCAATGTTCATCCAAATACTCTGATGAGTATGAGCAATTTCGCTGTAAACCAGTTTAAGCTTGGCCAATACCGAGCTGCGCTCGAGCTCAATGAGGAGGTCCTTCAGCTCAGACAGCAGGTTTTAGGCCGCGCCCACCCAGACACTTTGATGAGCATGAGCAACCTTGCGTATATTCAGTGGACTCTCGGCCAATACGAGGCCGCGCTGAATCTCAACAAAGAGGTACTGGATCTGAAGAAGCAAGTCTTGGGCCATGATCATCCTGATACTCTGTCGAGCATGAGCTTCCTTGCTCAGTGTCAACTGGAACGCGGACAGCACGACACAGCCTTAAAGTTAAACATGGATGTGCTTGAGCTGAGGCGAACCGTCCTTGGTCTTGAACACCCCGATACCATGGACAGCGCAAAACAAGTGGATAAGCTCAAAGAGCTTCTTGGTTACAACGAAGTTATAGCGACTCCGATATCGTGACTAGGTTGAACAGTTCTGCTCTCTTCATTCATACTGAAGATCTTCAGTCCCTAAATATTTAAATATGTAGTTGTAATTACATCATTCGTGCTGAACTGATTATGGTAGTGTGTGCTTATAAGGTAGCTCGTTTGATAGTTT
Organism: Flagelloscypha sp. PMI_526; assembly: GCA_021399455.1. Classification (NCBI taxonomy): domain Eukaryota; kingdom Fungi; phylum Basidiomycota; class Agaricomycetes; order Agaricales; family Niaceae; genus Flagelloscypha; species Flagelloscypha sp. PMI_526. Next base: position 65,707 of record JAJTUO010000096.1, on the reverse strand, counting down.
TGATAGGTGGTTTTAGGATTTAAGTCCCATTATTTTAATTCATTTCAACCCGGCTACCCTCTTTGGATGAATTCAGGAGGTACGGGCTGCATTCGTCCTTGCCAGCTACGACAGGATGCTTCAATACTTCTCTGAATGTGGCACTGGATATTTCGAGATTCTGGCTCAGCCAAGGGGAAATAAGTGGCTTCGAGGGAAGATAAGCTGCAACTTGTCTCCATATTTCTTCGGGGACATACAGATGATCGACTTGGCGTTACTGCAAGTTAATGGATAAGGCTCCAGGCACTCCCAAAACTTGACTTCTATTGATGCTTTTGAGCGTAGGGTCGTATATATATTTGTGAAAGCATACACCGTTGCCGAAACAGCCGTAGAATGAATGGAATAATGAAGTTTGGTTGAAAATTTTAAGGGTAAGAAGAGGTACAAATTTTGAGTTCTTGGAACCTATCAACTTGAGTTCGATGCTCCCAATGGAGACCGTGTTTGAATAGGTACTTTAACTACTCAAATTGCGATATCAGTGGCGCTCTGGTTTATTGAAAACCTCTACCGTTTATCACATCTGAAATTGTTATATAAGCTTATCAAATGCTCAAGATATTGGCCTCCGCTCCAACTTTCCAGCCCTCTCCCGAAATACAACATCTCTCCTCCTCGCTATAACGCTGTTCGCTTCTTGCCAGACGTTGCAATTTGGCATTTTATATCCTTCCCAAAACAAGACCGCATCCTTCAAAACATACTTCCCTATCAACCCAGTGTAATCCCATGTTCGCTTTGGTACTCCAAATCCCAACACAATCCTAGAATCAATGAACCCCATAATAGTATCCACAAGCTTTGGAACTAGTGGATATGAAAGATCAATCTCAGCCTGGGAGTGGAGAATGCAGGTTTTGACAGAAGAGGGAAGCGATATAACTGGCGGGAGGCTCAAGAGATATGAGACGAAGGCCACATCTGAATGTTGTAGGCCACTAGTCGGGTAATAAAATCCAATCGAAACCCAGAGGTGGGTTAAGGTGCAAAAATCGGTGAGGGGGTAGTGAGGTGGTATAAACAGGTGTGTTATATGTGCGCTCAATGCTGCATTAGAAATGAGGGTCTTCTCCTCATCACTTGGTTTGACATCGATGACGTGGAGTGTATTTATATTGGACGGGAGTGGCGCGAGTGGTGCGCATATGCGTCGTGTATGTGAGCAAGTCAGAGCAGTCAGGTTTGGGAAGTAACTGATAATTTTTTGAAAGTCAAAAGGTACAGCCGTGTTCCAGTGGGATGACCATGCATATTCGTCAAGTAGAAACTCCCTAACGGCGTTGGAAATGTGGACATGATCTGGCTGCTCAAGAAGTTGTAAACGTTGGGCTTGTTCAAATGTCCTAACGCTCATAATGTGAAAGCGAATGGGTGTCATCCTGGTGTGTGAATAAATGATTAGAAATGATAAGTTAACCGTTAAAGTATGTAGTAGCTCACCATGAATGCATCATTCTACACGAGAGATTGAGTTGCGCGGATGTTTCTCGATCATACAACGCAGCAATCTCGCAGATTAGTTGGAATACGTCCAAAGGGAACGAGTCTGGAAAATTGACTAGCGATTTTTGTGACGGAGGTGTCCTGAAAGAAATTACTGGAATTAAGGTCTGGGGAGGGTCGTATGCTGTTCGTTTGGGTGCAAACCGGGACTGGAATAAAGATTGAAAGACCTGCATCTTAGGTGTATTGGCTCAAACGGGTTCTAAGACTTGTGTAGAGATAGTAAATTATTAGGCCAGGATATGGGGGTGGGAGCCAGAGAGAGAAGCTGTTGACCGAAGTCGCGGTTGAAAAGCAAGACAGGAATGCTTCCGACCTTTCTCTCGTAAGACACAGGAGTCCAGGACAAAGAATGACTGATGCTTTCAACGGCCTCAAAGAGTGGGGCTAATGACCTAGAGCATGTAATGTATATTAAAGTCAACAAACATATGTTCATACATAAATTAAGACATATAAATGTATGTTCTTCTGTTTCAAGCCACACTTACCTCAACTGAGAGGCTTTCACCGACTGGATGAGCGTCCCTCAATTACAAGGGTTCAATACATGTCAATTTTGATATAGAGAGACTTGAATCAAAGGAAGAGGCAGGTAAATTGCTCCATTCGTGATTATTTGTAAGCCAAATTATCAAGTACGTTGCACTGTTGTAGGCGTTCTGGCCTCCACGTTGGCCGTTGACCAAATAATTTTCAATGGCGACAACATTTCGGACTCTGGTTTAATTTTCTTACCCTTTCCTTGAAATCCGGATCTTTCCTCCTCGTCATGACCTTCCCCGCTTCTCCCCAGACGTCGTTATTTGGAATCCTAGACATCTCCCAGAATATCACCGCGTCCTGCAACAGAAACTTTTCCTTCAACCCTGTATAATCCCACGACCTCCTCGGTTCTGCAACTGCCAACACGATTCTAGAATCAATGTCTCCCATTATAAGATCGACAAGCTGTGGGAATGGCGGAGAGTTGAGATATATCCTTTCTTGGACGTAGAGAATGCACGTTTTGACGGAAGTGGGAAGTGTCTTGAGTGGTGGAAGACCGAGGAGATACGAAACGAGAGCCCCTCCCAGCGACAAGTCGTTCGTTGGATATTCATATCGAGTCGAAATCCATAGGTGGGTTAAATTGTGAAAGTCGTCGAGGGCGTAATGGGGTAATATGTACAGGTGGGTTATTTGTGCACTCGATACCGCATCAGAAATGAGGGGTAGTCTTTCACTTGTCGGATAAACATCAAAGATATGAAGTGTATGCACTCTTGGTGGGAGTGGCGGGAGTGGTGCTTGAATGCTCCACGTGTTTGAACAAGCCAGAGTTGTGAGATTTGGGAAGTAACTGAGGATGTGCTGAAGGTTAAAGGGAGTTATTACTACAGCAAGATCTGTTGGATGCCATGCGAGTTCGTCAAACAGGAGCTCATGAACGGCGTCGGCAATATGGAAGTGGTCGAGTCGTTCAAGAAGCCGTAAACGGTATGCCTGTTCTGGTGTTCTGATATGCATGAAGCGAAACCGGATGGGCGTTATCCTGGCACATGCAATGTGTAATGAGCACTGGTGTGAGTGGTTTAAAATACTGAAGAGACTCACCATGAATACATAGTTCTACAAGAAAGACTTATATTTGAAGCTGTTTTTTGATCGTGGAAGGCAGCAATCTCGCAGATTAATCGGTGTATATCCAGATTTAATGAGTCTATAATCTTGCCTAACACTTCATACGAGGGAGACACCTTGATAGGTTCGACTGGAATTAGGACCTGGGGAGGACCCCGAGCCCGTTGTTTAGGAGATGTGAACCGGACCCAAGGTTGGAAGACTTGCATCCCAGGTTCAAGATCCAAGAGGCTTATGCAGATAACAGCGCTTCGAGGTATAATAACGAAAGATGGTACAAGAGAAGCTGTTGAGCCACGTCGTGGCCTAAGTGCAAGATAAGAATGCTTCCGAATTTATACACTGTGATAGTACAGCAGCGGCACCACAACATTGACCATATTTTACAAACAAAGGCAGCCGCGAGTACTATTTTATTTCAATTCAAATCTCCCCCCAACAAGAAGTCGGGCTCGCGCTCCGGTCTAATTTTTCTACCCTCTCCCTAAAGCCAGGATCTCTCCTCTTCGTCATAACCTTTCTTGCCTCTTCCCAGACGTCTCCATTTGGAAACCTGAAGATCTCCCAGAATATCACAGTGTTCTTAAGTATCCACTTGTCGCTCAACCCAGCATCACCCCTCGTCCTCTTCGGTTCTGCTACCGCCAGCACGATCCTAGGATCGATATCTCCCATGATAAGATCCATAAGCTGAGGTAATGGCACAGGGTTAAGAGATATCTTGCTCAGAGAGTGGAGAATGCAAATTTTGACGGAATTGGGAAGTGATTTGACGGGTGGAAGACTGAAGAGATATGAAACAAGAGCGGCGTCAGCGGGAAAGGCATGTTGAGTTTCTACCCATAGGTGGGTTAAATTGCAAAAGTCGTAGAGAGAGTAATAACGTGGCATGTATAGGTGAGTTATTTGTGCGCTCGACGCCGCATCGGAGATGAGGGGTTGTCCCTCATTTCTTGGATAGGCACCGAGGATATATAGCGTGTGCACTTTTGTTGGAAGTGGTGGTAGTGGTGCTTGAACCATCCAATTATTTGACCACCTCAAGGTTGTGAGATTTGGGAAGTAGCTGAGAATTTGCTGAAAGTTAAACGGAAGTACCTTCACCGCGAGCGGGATCTGATCCCATGTGGTCCCGTTAATAAGAAGTTCTCGAACTGCATTGGAGATGTGGGAATGATCTGGCCATTCAAGAAGTTGTAAACGTTCAGCCTGTTCCCAAGTCCTGACCAGCATGAAGCGAAACCGGATGGGCGTTATCCTAGCACATGCAGTAGGTAATTAATGTCGATGTGAGAGGTTTGAGAGACTGTAGGCACTCACCATGAGTATATAGTTCTACAAGAAAGACTTAGGTTTGAGGCTGTTCTTTGATTGTGAAAGGCAGCAATCTCGCAGATTAGTTGGAGTATATCCAGAGGTAATAAGTCTGGAATATTTTCGAGCAATTCATGCGAGGCAGACGTCTCGATAGGAACGACTGGAACTGGGACCGGAGGAGGACCTCGAGCCTGTTCTTTGGGGGAAGATGTGAGCTGGGCACAAGGCTGGAAGCCTTGCATCTCAGAATTCGTAACTTCAAACAAAATCCAAGAAAATTGGATAGATAATAATGTCGCAAGGTAAGACAAGGAAGGGGTGACCGGGACAGGCTGATGAGCCACGTCGTGGTTTAAAGGCAAGGAGTGCTCCGGAATTTATAGACTGCGATGGAACGCGTTGGATAGTCGTACAAGGGCATTGAATATATCCTACAAACTAAACAAACATCAAAAATGCTAGTTTCATTCCACCACCTAAAAAACCTCAAATCTCCCCCGAACAAACCCCCTCCAACCACTCAACACTCTTCCCCACCTTCGTCAAATTCTCATACCCATCCCCATTATTACTAGTAATCAAAACAACATCCTCAATCCTAACCCCGCCAACACCAACATACTTCTCAAGGACCTCGACGTTAACATGTTTCGATTCCCTCACTTTTCCAGCTTCCATCAAGTGAGGAGAGAAGTAACACCCAGGTTCATTCGTTAATACCATCCCACTTTCAAGTGGCAAACGAAGTCGAAGGTAATGGTAAAGCTCTATGGGTCCTGTTTCTCCAGGTGACGTTTTGGGTGGGATTGTCGGAGAGGGCGGGGATGGTTTGGAGATGGAGGGGACGTCGTGAACGTCCATGCCTAGGGAATGGCCAAGTCCGTGTGGGAAGAAGGAAGCGCTGATTCCAGACGCCAGTATTGCTTCTTCGGAGTTCCAAGATCCTGAGTTGGGGGATGTAGGCGAGTAGAAGATGCCTAAGCGTTGGAAACCGCGGATGAGGGTTTTATGTGCTTCAAGGTGAACTATGTCCCAATGGACACTGGGTTTCATCACACGGTAGGCGGCCTAGCGGGAATAGTGAGCCGCATTTTTTTTTTTTTTGAACTGAGTTAACTGAACGTACAGTTTGCATTTCTAGGACAATCTCATAAATTTCTCGCCCTTCTTTCGAGAATTTGCCACCATTTCCAACGGGCATAGTTCGCGTAATATCAGAAGCATAGTTATCCCTTATGAATGTTAGGTCAAATCCGTGGAAAAAGTAGAGTAGGTATGGAACACACCATTCACACCCAGCATCAATAAGCAGAACTTGTGGGTCAATGACATTTCCAGGATGTCCGTGCGAGTGCGAGTGAGTGAGAGAGCCAGTGTTCTTCGGTTCATCTGCGCCAACCGGGCCCCAGCCAAATTCCTTGTCGTTGCAACAGTAATGCAACGTCGACGCACGTGTGGATGCTGCTACAATAGGAAGGTACGCCTGGTGTACGGAGCTATGAGGAGTGCAAAAATTCAATGAAAGGGAGGTCAATGGGTAAGAAAAAAAGTACATACCCCTCCCTTCGACAACTAGCAACGAAAATGGCTTCTGCTTCATACTCTTTCTCAATCAACCATTCTCCCGGCAATAAGGGTCTACCCTCTACGCCTTGAGATATCTTTCCTTTTACAGCTAACCCCAAGACGCGCATAACAGTTTCATGAGCTCTCGATGAAATATCACAGGCTTTTCGGATCAACCCAATCTCATACTCATCTTTCGTAAGGCGCGCGGAGGATACAGCAGTAAAGATGTATTTGTCTGTCAAGACCAGCCCCCCGCTCCCTTGGGATTGAGCTTTGAGAGCGGGTGCGAGGAGGTCCTTCGGAATTTTGGGCAGCAACGCCGAATCAACGGGGAAGGTGTGAAATAGGGCAGTTGGATGTTTAGCCAGGTAAGACTCAATAGTCGATTTGAGGACATCCGTGTTTTGAACGAGAGTCACGTCGTGAGTGAGAGCTGCTTCGGATGCAGGAGGTGGCGGAACGCTCCACATTATATCTGCGGGCTCGGCTTTGGGAATGTAGAGCTCGACGGAAGGAGGTGCATCTTGTTGAGAGATTATGAGGACGGAAGAGGAAGGGAGGTCGCAACCCGTTAAGTAGTAGAAGTTGCTTTCCTATGGACATGCTCTGATGAGTGGCTTGAATGGATGGATTTGAAACAAGGATTGGGACCTGGCGAAAGACCATTTCTCGATCGGTGTCATTGCGATATGGAGTCACTTCTCCGCTCAGAAGAATGATTTGAGGCTACAAGGATTGGTCGGTGAGTGAATGAACTGATTGAATGAAAGGACACACCTTGGCCCTGTCCTCTTCCGGAAGCAGCTTTTCGAGTTCCTTCAGGGTTTTGAGCACATGTTGAGTAGCTATATAACCCTAAGATGACGTATCAAGAACAGAAGCCAATGGTCTTGCCTGGGAAGAGAGATGTCATGATGGAGGCAAGACGTAAGATGCTTGGACACAACGGATCATGAAATAACGTGAATATGTCTGTGAGGATTGGTACAGATGCAGATGGAGCGAGAAAAGCAAATCAAAGAGAGAGAAAAATAAAGGGGGATAGCCAAGCAAAGAACAAAATAAAATCAGTCCCTTCAACATATCGTACACTTTCTCTCCCTGAGCTTCTTACCCCACTGTCCCTTCATACTCTCCTTCAACGCCAGGTTGAACACATCTTGAATGCCTTTGCCCGTCTTCGCACTGCACTCTATGTACTTTGCGCCTATCTCTTTCGCAACGGTGCGCCCTTGTTCAGCGGTTACAGGCGTTTGACCTTGCGCGGCGAGCATTTTGCGCGTCTGGTCGTCGTTTCGCAGGTCTGTTTTGGTCCCGACCAAGATAAGAGGCGTAGTTTCGCAAAAATGGGCTACTTCGGGGTACCACTATCGAAAAATGTAAGTTATTAGTTTAATCCTTCAGAGAAAGAAAAAAAGTCGAACGGACCTTGTCCTGCACGTTCCCCAAACTCGTCGGAAAGTCAACAGAAAAGACGATCAGTATCACATCGCTTTCAGGATAACTCAGTGGTCGTAGTCTGTCGTATTCTTCTTGACCAGCCGTATCCCATAATGCAAGTTCGATTTCTTTGCCTTCGAAGGGGACTTGTGTGACGTAGTTTTCGAATACAGTTGGGACATATGCCTTGAGATGAAGATTAGACAGATTGAAAAAATGAATTAACTCATGCAAGAGTACCTCAGGAAACCGGTTCTCAGCATAGACGATCAGCAGACACGTCTTGCCACATCCACCTATGCCATAACAGCTTAACGAAATGGTGCATATACTGTTGAGAAATAAATGCATACCGTCTCCTACAACTACAAGCTTTCTCTTAAGATCTGGTCTTCGTGTAGGCGCAGAAGAATGCGAGGTATCCATTCGAGAAACAGGGTATCGTGGTGGGAGTCTGTGTTGAAGATGCGCAAATGGGCGAACTGATCATGTGACCCTTCTGCTTTTGAAGCGCGCCCATCAGATCGTCCCTTGCCTCTTATTGTGTTCCTTTCTCACAAGATGTGAGACCTAAGACGACTTTCTTGTCTCTTACCTTCACCATGCCACAGGACGACTTTTCCTTTTCGTTCACCACCGTGCTCACAGTCGCTACGGCTGTCTCGAGTATTGCTGTCCTTATAACAGACAGAATCTATCAGCGGTATTCGCATAAATGGACGAAGGAACCGCCCATGCTTCCCTATACCATTCCATTCATCGGTCATGCTCTGTGGTATGGAAGGGATACATTTAGTCTGTTTCGATATGCTCGGTATGCATTTCTCTTTTGGAAGCATGACCATGCCAATGAAGCTAACGTTCCATTTGAAAGGGATTATTTCCCAAATGGTCAACCATTCTCCGTTTTACTTTTTGGTAAACGTGTTTATGTAAATTTCCATTTCCTTTTGCCTCTTTCAGCCCCTTCTTACCTCTCTTTATTCACACTATAGATTTTCACACATAACCGTGAAGTCTCCACGATATTCCGCAAATCCAAAGACATTCCTTTCCTCCCTCTCATTGAAAAGTATTCAGGTCTCGCATGGGGTATATCCCGCGAAGGCATGCGCCTTCTCTCCGACCGAGACGAGGATGGAGACTGCCTCTTCCTCAACGCTCACAGATTCTATTACGAGGCATTAAAACCCGGTCCGAACCTCGATGCCGTCACACTCTTATTTCTAAAGTATCTCGACGATGCTTTGAATGATTTCGACGGTCAAGCGAACAGGGAGGAACCTCAGAACTTTTTCGAATGGTCTCGTCTCATGCTGGGTCTGGCATCTACAAATGCTATGATGGGACCTTCGTTCCTCAAACGACATGTCAAGTTTAACTCTGCACCTCGATTTTTACGGAACGCCAATATCGTCGATTCTGGGTTCTTTTTCTTCGTGAACCAGGTGCCTCGCGTATTCGCGAAAGAGGCGTATGCGGCAAGAGAAGAAGTCTTGGATGCGCTAGAAGCGTATTTTGGCGATGAAGATGCGGTGAGAGAAAGTGCACCTATGATTAAAGATAGGGAGGCGCAGTTGAATGAGAAGGGGTTGAAGAGGAGGGATGTTGCTGCATACACGTTTTCTGCTTATGTCGTAAGTCCCGCTTTCCCGCTTTCTTTTTCTTGACTATGAGATTTTTACATATTCCATAGGCTCTAATCGCAAATGCAAAGAACATAACCTACCAAATGCTTCGGCACATTTACCTCCGACCTCAACAACTCGCGCTTCTTCGAACAGAACTAGCACCCATCTTCGCCTCAGGTTCACATACCCATGCGCCTTCCTCTCAAACTGAAGCAAAAATCGACACCCTGGACAAAGTCCAACTCCTCCTAACCCAATGTCCACGCCTCCGAGCATTCTACGACGAAACTCTCCGGCTTTACAGCTCAGCATCTACGAACAGAGTAGTGGAAAACGAAATCGAAGTAGGCGGGTACACCCTCAAAAAGGGAAACAACGTCCAATGTCCTTCATACACTCAACACCATTCAACGGAATACTTCGGTACACATCCAGATCCGGATGTTTTTGACATTGAGAGGTTTTTGAGTGAAGGAGTAAAGGGAGAGAAAGTGGCGAATGCGAAGATGGTTCGAGCGTTTGGAGGAGGTGTGAGTTTGTGCTCAGGGAGGTTTTTTGCAGGGAATGAGGTGCTTTCGCTGGTTGCTAGCGTGGTGTGGAGGTATGATGTTGAGTTTGTGAAGGGTGGGAAGGTTAGGATTTCGAGGAGGAAGGATGCCTGATTTGTACCTGGCACGTCGCTTTTGCTGATGGAGCTTCTCTCACTTTCATGACGTTAATTGCGTAGTTCGGTTGATTCGAATGTGTTCTTGATATCCTAGTAATCAATCAGTTCCTTATTGTTTTTTTCTCACCGGGCCTTAACCTTACTCGGAAAGCTTGACATCCTATTGTGAGAAACATCGAACAGCAAAACAATGTCTAGGGATGTATCAATTGTGTAGCCCAAATAGCATCCAGATACCTAACATTGCGACTGGCAACACCATAAAATTATTAAATCCAAACGTTCCCATCATAGAAACAAAAGTAATGCTCTGAAGTCGAGGATGGAACACCTCTCCAACAACAAGCAGAAAAACCAACCTCTCTCACAACCAATGTACCAACAATTAACGAGTCTTCGCAATCATTAAATTCAAACTCAAAATCCATCAGTAGAAAAGTACTTCCTGTGCTTTCTTAAGAACCTCAAAGTGCTGCCACGGTAATCAAAATCCTTGCGAGGACAGCGATCAATTCAGGAAGATTATCGAGATTAGGCACACAACCTTTGGCGAATCATCCTGTCCGACCAATCGTAGTGATCCAATCCACCTTGATAACTCCGCAAACGACTCGCGTACAACACCTTCAAGTTCCCTGTCCTTTCCAGCATGTCATCCAACCGCCCTACAAAGTGTCAAAGGCTGCTACGAGCCCATCACTATAAAGACTATCCAACTTGAGTTGTTTTCACTTGACTTCCATGTCTTTCATCAGAAGCCCTTTATTCTATTCACATATGCCTACGCCCAGACAAGGAACTATTCAGCATCGTGAGATTGAAACTGCTGTTCCCCCATACTCTCGATATGCCGCAGCAGTAAGTTCATCCACTTCATGTGCATCTTTTCTACCTGCGTTCGAAATCTTACACGGTCTTATTTTTAGAAGAATTTCTTAGACGACTGGTTAGTTCCAATCAGCTGGATTCTAGCCTTTACAATACTCTGCGCTGCTTATAACATCGGGGCTTGCGCACTTGGACGCTTCTTTCTTGATCACTTTCATCTTTGGGACAGGAGAATACCCTCAGAAGCTTCATCACTAGACAAACATGCAGAACTGCTTGCAGCTATCCTCGCAAGCTGCTTGGCAACCCCAATTGCTATTGGGTTGCTTGTCGTATTCTCTAAAGCTGACGACATATTTGATCGCTGGGAGATGAGTTTTAGATTTCTGAACTCTCTATCCAGCATTGTCGTTTTCATTGTGTTAACTGAGTGGGCTTTTCTCCCTGTGTCTGGAGTCATTCTTCATCCCAGATATCAATATGTCAATCCGATTTCTATATTGGGAGTCTATTGGTTTGGAAATATCCCCCTTTTGCTGTTGTCCATCTCTCTGGCTTGGTTTGTCAACCAGATTGTGGATAAGGCGGAATGACCAACTGATATCTGCATCTGATGCAAGTGGCTTGAGAAAAGATCGAAGGTCACAGGGAACCCCCGTTGTATGAACCCATTGGAACAAAACGGCCGGAAGCGATATCAGCGGTACAGCCGTTCAACCCAATCCTTCAAATTTCAAGATGTCCATGGGTGCCCGAAAGGAAGCTCCCCACAATTAGCACTTAACTGCGAATAAAAGGACTTTCGTAAAATATAGTTTTCTGTTGATGATTAGGATCACTTCTTTGGAATGGATAGGTTCTAAGAAGCGGCTTCAGCGACGCACCTGCTGGCATATTATTTGGTTCACTGCCTCTAATGAATGAAGTGCTTTCACTGTTGGTTGCTAGTGGGGTGTGGAGGTATGATGTTGAGTTTGTGAAGGGCAGGAAAGTTCGGATTGCTAAGAGAAGGGAGGCTTGATTTGTGCTTGAGAAGTCCTTATTTCACGCCTTTCTCTGCGTGGTTCGGTTGATTCCAATCTTTTCTTGATATCTATAGGATTAATCAGCTCCTTACTGCCAATTTCTCACTGGTTTTTAATCTTACTTCGAAAATTTGACATGCTATGTGGAAAACATATCGCATAAAAAGGACAATGAGTACTAATGTATCCGGTATTTCACTCAAATATCATCCCGATACCGAATACTATGACTAGCAAGACCATAGTAATGGTAAATCTAAATACTCTCGCCGGAGATATTGACGAAACACCCTGAAGTCAAGGATGAAACATCCCTCGAGGCTCCAACAAGAAGCAGAGAGGGGAATGTTCAATTCTGCATAATTTTCGAGGCTACGCTCGTATAGGAGATTCGCTTCGCCCTACAAATTATTAGGATCCAATCCACTCGGAGATGTCTGTCAGCGACGCCCGCAGCAACTGTAGGTTGCTTCTTCCTTCCAACGTGCTACTTGGCTATCTTAGACGATATTGAAAACAGCTTCGAGTTAGTCATCGTAAACACCTACACAACTTGGGATTTTTTCGCTTCTCTTCCACGTTTTATCTCATCCAAACACCCTCCACTCGATCCAGATATGCCTACCCCCAAACAAGGAACTGTGCAACAGCGTGACTTAGAAACTCTCCTGCCCCAATATCCTAGATATATTTCAGTCGTAAGTTCCGTCTTTATACGTGCTTGTCATCTACCTACGCCTGAAAATCTCACATTTTTGTACGTCTTAGAAGCATTTCTACGAGGACTGGATAGGTCCGTTCTGTATTGTCCTGGCCATTACAGCATTCAGCGCTGCTTTCAATATCGGAGCTTGTGCACTCGGACGCTTCTTTCTTGATCATTTCCATCTTTGGGATCGAAGAATACCTTCAGAAGCTTCATCTCTGGACAAGCATGCAGAACTTTTTGCTGCCGTTCTCGCAAGCTGCCTGTCGACCCTAGTAGCTATTGGGCTATTCGTCATATTCATCAAGGCTGACGACATTTTTAAACGCTGGAAGATGAATTTTAGATTTCTAAACTTTCCGTCCAGCCTTCTCGTTCTCCTTGTGTTAATCGAGTGGGCTTTTCTTCCCGTGTCTGGGGCCATTATTCATCCCAAGTATCAGTACGTCAACCCGGTATCTATGCTAGGAGTCTATTGGTTCGGACATCTCCCCCTTTTGCCGTTGTCCATCCCTTTGGTTTGGTTCGTCTACCAGGTCCTGAATGTGGATGACGACTGACCGCTCGACATTCTCCCTTGGCGCAAGTGGCAAGGTGAAACAAAGCATCCAGCTCTGTAGACCTATTGAAACAAGGGGCGATAATGCCTATGAGAGCCTGAGAGGAACCTTCCTGTACCAACCCCTTACTTAATCGCAATTGAAATGGCTTACGTACAATGTGGTCATTTGTAGATATTCAGAATTTCTTACTTGTAATGGATCGGTTCCAAAAAGCCTTCCTTGCGACAGACCTGCTAACGTATTATTCGGGTCGCCGTCTCTAATAAAGCCTTTGTCGTCAGTCAACCCCACCAGAGGCGGACCTATGAAAAGAAATACAAACGGCGACAACCCGCACTTAGTTCCTCGTACCTTGCTTCTAACACTGGTCCTACGAAAATCTCAAGAACATTGTTAGACTATTTCTAGAGTCTACCATATCCAAAGCTTCTCCATCTTGATTCTTACCCCTTCTTTGCAACGTCGTTTTCCATCCAAACCTGCCGGTAAAATCGTATGCCTACACCCAAAGCGGGAACTGTTCAGCACCGCGAGCTTGAACCTATATATCTTCCACACCCGACAGTAAGTTTAACTTATTTACTCACGCATTTGTTCTCAAAGTCTCGCATTTTATGCATTTCAGGAACGAAGTGTAAAAGACTGGCTTTTCCCTTTGGCCTGGCTCATTGGCATCATAACAGTTATTATTGGTTATGACATTTGCAACGCAGCTCTAAAAAGCTTCTTTCTTGACCAATTTCTTGTCTGGGGTTGGAGGACACCCTCGGAATCTTCCCACATTGACAGATACGCATGGTTTTACGCTGCGCTCCTTGCGCGCTGCCTAACAACCCCTGTGACTCTCAAGCTATTAATCATGTTTTTGGGCCCATAGAATTTTGAGTCCTATGGAGTGGATTTCATTTCGGGACGAGGTTGATAGTATGGATCAAGGTCTTTGTGCCAAATCTTCTGCGCTGAGAACTGGCATCAGATTTTCTGGCAGAGGAACGGGAGAAGACATCTTGGACTATGACACCAGGCAACTCCTAGTTGAAAATGAGTGGAGCCAGTTGAAGAATTTAGAGAAAGCTGTTGGAAACGATTGAGGAGGAAACGAAGCAACCTCACATGGGTAGTAGAGGTTGCAGTCCTCGCGAAAGCAAGAACTTGCATGAGCGCAATTAGTAGTGATTGGTCAACACATGGTGATAATACATCATTGAATGACACTCGAAATTTCTTAGTGACTGTTTGATGGAAATTCACAAATTGACAAACCCTAACATCAGTAAGCCAACACCTTGCTTCCAACCTTGATCCTTCATTATACGTGCCAGCTCTAGACCAGCTTGATTCTTCCCCATTCCTCGCCAGATTGTTTTTCACTCAAACTTCTCGGTGATTCGCATGTCTACACCCAAACCGGGAACCGTTCAGCACAGTGAGCTTGAACCGATATACTTTCCAAGATCAAGAACAGTAAGATTGACTTTCTTCCTTATAATCTTCTTGTTCTGTGGCCTTATACGCTTTAGGAGCGCACTGAGGAATATTGGCTTTTTCCTATCGGATTGCTTTTTGGCCTCATCGCAGTGGTTGTCGGATATGTCACTGGAACGTCTGCTCTCAAACGCTTCTTTCTTGACCAATCCTATTTATGGAATTGGTCTACAACGTCAGGTGCTTTACACATAAACAACTATGCGGAGTTTTATGCTGGGTTCCTCGCGCGGTGCTTGACAACTCCGATGGCTATGAAACTATTTGCCATTATTCTAGGCTAATGGAAAGTCTAATCGCCTCGGCAGCCTGCTCCAATTCTAACTCGCACAACTACACCCGTGCATCTGGTGTGTTTTTGTCTTGGCAGAATCGCCGTTCTACTTATAAGTCAAACCCGATAAGCACCTTCGATTGTGTTATGTCGATACAACTTCCACGCTGAAATTCTTGTTCTTTATCTCCGGAACATACTCAAAATCGTTCTACTAGATACTCAGATGTACCTCTGCGCGAGATATCGTGGGATTTCAAAGGTGGTGAGGAAAATCTGAGACGCAGCAGTTTGCGAATGGATAAACACGATAGGTTTGTGCTTAGGACGGGAATTCATGGGCAATCAAGTGCTATATTTGATTACCACTGTTGGTAGAGATGTGATGTCAAATTTGTAAAGGGCATGATGTTCATGAATACTTGCGTTAGAGGCATGGCTTGACCTCTATCTGCGCATACGCGTCGGCCGGCATCTTGGTTAACCGGTTTCCACGATGTTACGTACGCCCTTTAGAGTGAATTTATAGCCTTTAAGCTTTATTGATGTTTTCGAAACTAATGAGACTTCGAAAAAATGTTTCAAAGTTTTGGGTCCCGGTACGAATTCTCCCGAAGATGAATCCAAGGGGGGTGCCACAGCCAAAAGGGCTGGTCGCGTCTCAGCGCTTGATCAACCAAGTCAGACGCGACTTCGTCTTGGCTTCGACTATGGTCAATCGTTCTCGCATTTCAGCTGACCGGAAGAGAATTGCCCTTCGCCTTCAATATAGGTACCATGACAAAATTGGAAAGATCCTCGAGGTCGCTGATTTCTCGCGCGCAACGTTCTTCCGCACCAAGAAACTTTTCAAGCAAACAGGCGACATTGTTCTACGAAAACCTGTCAAGACTGGCCGTCCTCCTTCAATTTTGACCCAAGATGCTCATTTCCTTGTTTCTCTTGCCCGCCGCAGCCCCTGCCTCTTTCTCGATGAGTATCAAGATCGGCTTGAACGTTTCCGAGAATTGCCGCTTGCATTATCGACTCTCCACAAGTTCTTCGAACGCAAGGGTCTACGAGTCAAACGAGTTCAAAAAATTGCAAGAGAGCGCTGCCCAGTCAAACGAGCTCATTTTGTCCACCGTATTGGCTGCTACCCCACTTCGTACTTGGTGCACCTAGATGAAGTTTCAAAGGATGATAGGACATATGCACGACTCTTTGGCCGTTCTCCATCTGGGCAATCGCCAGAAGTCGACAACCCTTTCCTCCGCCAGACTCGATTGAGTACTTGTGCTGCTATCTCCTTAGACGGTGGGATTTTTGCTGCCAAAGTAGTTGAAGGTTCGTTCAATCGGCAGAAGTTCTTAGACTTTTTACGCTTTCATGTTGTATGTTGTCACCACACTTGTAGATGCAAATTAACAGTCTTGTAGCTTCCTGAGACCTCTCCCTACCCTGGCCCTCGCAGTGTTCTTGTGATGGACAACGCTGCTATCCACAAGTCAGTTGAGGTAACTGACCTCATTGCTTCTTATGGTCAGTTCTTTTCCAATTTTTCTTTTAGATTGCTTAGAATCAGCAGGTTGCCGAGTCGTTTACTTGCCGCCATATTCACCAGACTACAATCCTATTGAGCAAGCTTTTTCAGTCATCAAACGGCATCTTCGACGCATTGGTATTGCATACCACACATCAACGCAGAAGTATTATGAGATGTATCGTGCCTGTAGCCTCATTACACCACAAATGGCAAGGGGATTCTATCATCATGCAGGTTATTATGTACCATGATTCTAGGTGTACATTACGGAATGTCCTCGAGCAAATTATCAAATGCAAATGTAGTTCGCATTCTGACCAAGATCTGAGTAGGTGCTTGCAAGGTTGCTCATGCTGGTGAGAGTATCTGGATGTTCTAACCTAAACCCTTTCTGCATCGTTCATTTCTCTTGTTCGTATACAGTTGTACATTCTTGAAACATACCAACTTGACAATACATAAGGGGATAGGTACTCATTGTGAAAGCAAGTGCAAAGCATGTAGTAGCAGGTTTGTGTCCAAAAAACAACAGTCCGTCAAAAGCAATGTCCCAAGAAAAGAAGCATTTATTCCATAACACCCTGCTTCCAACGCTCTTCGCCATCTCGAACATCTGCAAGTTCACCCAGCTCAAGTCCAGCCTTTTCCATGAGAGCGGTATCGCTCCAGAAGCGGAGGCCATGCGGCCCAGTAACCTTTGCATCCTCAAGCTTCCTTTGGATTTCGTAAGAGAGGCGATACTGAGTAATAAAGTAGTCAAGGCTCATCTTTGCAGCTAGTCGAGGTGGTGCCGTTTGTGCATTAGAACGTGGTGGAACTCCGTTTGGATTGAGAAGGTCGGCAAGACCAGGAATGACGATGTTAGTTGTAGGTGCCTGACGTTCTTTGGCACGACGACGACGAAGTTCGGCTTCGTCTTCAGGGTTAGACCCTCCCTGGAACATTGCGCTGCCCAATGGGGGAGTTTGTAAGTCAACCCCAAACTGGTTTTCTACCTAAAATATTGTGTGAGCTCCAAGTAGAGGCGATAGGTTGGGTTTTATACCTTTGCTGCTGCCCACATATCGAGATGTGTGTGTGAGCATGCAACATGATTCCCTTCTGGTGTAACAAAGCAGGTGCGGCCACGATTTGTACACACGTTGCTGTTGCACCGATGCTCCTCCTGCAGTTGCTTGATGAAACCTTCTATCGCCTGCTCATGTTTCGTTGGCCCAGTGTCTTCTGTCTGCAGCAATAGGTCAGCCTCATAACATGTAACGACAAGGCCATATTACCTTCTTTTTCTTATGCGCAGTGGAATCATCAGAGTCGGAATCCTCTTTCCTAGGGTCCTAGCATTTCATCAGCCATCAAAATAGCAGTGTGAAAAAAAGAGACCATACCTCAACTTCGAGAATATCAATGGACACCTTTGCACTCGTTTTCCCATGACTCCGAGCACCAGTGATCAGACCATCAATGAGGAGCGCATATGCTTCCTCAGTATTGAGAATGATATCCTTGTTACCTCGAACAGAGTACCTCAAGGTGAATTTCGTTGCCCTGAGTTTACCAGCGACAATCCTGAAAGTCCAAGGGGCTACGTTGGGATCAATATCATGAGATTCAAGCGCGCAGTCGACGACTTGAGCAAATTCCCTGTCCTCATGAATGTAAAGAATTGCGGCAACGGGAGGCTTGTGCTTGGCAGCATTTTTGCGTTTTTTCGTTTTCGGGTCGGATTGTTGCAATCGAGAGAGGCGAACGGTATACTCGATGCCCTTTGCATCATTGAACATTGAATCTAAAGAAGTAAATGTTAGTTGTAATAGAGGAAGGTGGTGGCAAGAGGACGCGCCTGGTTCACCGAAATCGCGCATGTCATCCAGATCGTACTGTTCTTGGCTGGGTTCAGGGCTAATATAATCATCCTGGGAATCGGTGAAACTGCTGTTTGACATTGCGGCTGTTACGGAGGCAGATGTGCGAGTCTGTGGTTGCATGGTCGAAGTCAAGAGCAAGTCGCGTCTGGCTTGTTGATCAAGCGTCAAGACGTGACGCGCTTTTTTAGCTACCTCACATCATTTTGCACTTCTACGCAAGAATTCGTGCTAGGGTTGAAATTTTTGAAACATTTTTTCGAAGTCTCATTAGTTTCGAAAACATCAATAAACTTGGAAAGTAGCTGAATTCATGACCGTTTTTAATGATCAATTGCCCAAACCGATAGCTCTGCTTGTTGTAGGCGGCAGCAAGTCCTGGCGAGAGTTCAGCAGCACACCTGCCAGTAAGTTAATCAATCAATAACCATATGGTATTATGTTACTGGTGAGAGAGGTTTTTTCGGGCTTGTTTGAAGAGAGCAAAGACTTCCGTAAAGCAACGCATGGCTGCGGCGCTGCTGCTCTCACCATCTTGTTTCCGACCTCGATCATCCCCTAAGGTATCATCATGGCCGCCTTCTCAAAGATATAGATTCTAACTTTCCATGTCATATTGACCGTTTCCTAATTTTATGTCTACGCCCAGAGTAGGGACAGTTCAACATCTTGAACTTGAGCCTCAAGTTCAAGCTTCCGGCTCTACAATGGTTGGCGCAGTTGATCTGTTTATCTTCTCTTTCATACGGTCTCATGTGTTTATTAACTTTAGAAAAGAATTGTAGAAGACTGGTTAATCCCTACCGCTCAGCTTCTTGGCATCACAGCTGCCATTGCCGCATATAATGTTGGGGCCTGCGCATTGGGACGCTTCTTCTTAGACCACTTTCATATGTGGGATCGCCAGATACCCACAGATGCTTCACATATCGATAAATATGCAGAACTCTTTGCTGCACTACTTGCGAGTTGTTTGTCGACTCCAGTGGCATTTGGACTGATTTTCATGCTGTTCATCTTCGTGGATGAATTCCTCAACCAGCTACAGATAAAATTCCAATTTTTAGATGATGCAGCCGTATCAACCATGGTTATTATCACTTTTTTGACCGAATGGTCCCTTATTCCCGTTGCTGCAGCTATATTTCATCCCAGATTCCACTCCGTCAACCCAGTTTCTCTGTTGGGGGTCTATGGGTTCGGAACTCTCATTCTTCTGCCCGTTTCCATCCTTCTTGCCAGTTTTGGCTTCGTGCTTTGGCGTTTGAAGAGCTGAGGCGACTCACTATATACTGTATTCACTGGCATGATGGCTACACTTTGTGGTTTTGGGCGAGACGGTCATCTCATTCGCAACCTCTTGTAGTCCAGACAGAGCCTCAATTCATGCGATGCTGAGCGTCTTCCACTTATAGACACACCCTTTACGTCGCGTTTCAACGTCTTTTGAGACTACCAGAAGAATATAATATACTTTTGTTTGATCTGAGCTTTTAACTGGTATTAGATATATTGCAGGTACATTTTAAGACGGGCGCGCCGTTTGAAGTGGATGTATGGGCGATATAAAGCAAAAGAAAGGTATTCAGCTGCCTCAACGTGACCAAAATGCTGTAGCAAAGCTCGGCTCAAGGTGTGCATAGAAGTGAAAACCAAATGGTAGCGGCAAACGAAGTCAGCATAACAAAATCGTCGATCAAGGATCGCTTTGAACCATAAGAAGAAATTATGTGTTTTTCCGCCAACCATGACTGAGCTGGTGGCACCCGTCTTGTTTGTAAATGATCATGAGATAGACCTCGATGACAGCAAGGACAGCCTTGAGCGAACCCTATAGAAACTTTCTTAACTGGACTCTTGCCACTTCCGCACTACCGTGTACTCTTTCCTCTCCACCCCTACTTGACTCAAATGGCTACACCCAGAGTGGGCACAACTCAGCAACGCGACCCTGAAACTCTTCGTCTCACAGGCTCCAGAGTGGTAGGTTAACCTCGTTTATGTACATGTCGTTTCCTTTCTCCACACGAAAACTCACATATGCACATATTTTAGAAATATCGCATTCAAGAAGCCCTAAGTATGATTGCGTGGCTTCTGGGTTTCACAGCCGTGAGCGCTGCCTATCATGTCGGAGCCTGCGCTCTAGGGCGCTTCTTCCTGGACCACTTTAATCTCTGGGAGCGAAAGATACCTTCAAACGCTTCACCTCTCAACAAACACGCAGAACTCTTGGCTGCGCTGCTTGCAAGCTGTCTGTCAACGCCAGTGGCTGTTGGGCTCCTTTATGCATTACTTGCT
This sequence comes from Flagelloscypha sp. PMI_526, assembly GCA_021399455.1. Classification (NCBI taxonomy): domain Eukaryota; kingdom Fungi; phylum Basidiomycota; class Agaricomycetes; order Agaricales; family Niaceae; genus Flagelloscypha; species Flagelloscypha sp. PMI_526. The sequence continues at coordinate 45,343 of JAJTUO010000096.1, read as the reverse complement.
GTTGACAATGTCATTGATCGTAGAAGAACGAAGTTCCTATTTCTAAATAATGTATCAGATGCGGTATTTTACGTCATCTTAACTGAATGGTCACTTCTTCCCGTGTCCGGCCTCATTCTTCATCCTAGATTGGAGTATGTTAACCCAGTTTCTATTCTGGGAGTGTATTGGTTTGGAAGTCTTGTACTTTTGCCGATATCCATCCCGTTGGCTTGTTTGGGATACTGGGTTATGCAAGAGACAGATTGAGACAGTTACCTTACAAGTATAGTGTGTATCTCTACAGTAGTCTTTACTCAGGATTGCAAAGCTGTGGACGTCTTTTTCTTTTCTTTACCACAATTAACATAATCCCAATCCAAAGATCCAAGTTTTCACGTTGTTTAATAGACCTAATAATACAACTACCCTCACACTTCTACGTAAATTCCCTGAAACGTTGATTTGTTCACGGTAGTGTTCCCTGATGATACTTGAAAAAGCTCACATGACTGAATAGACGAAGATAAGGATACAAACCGAGGATGCCCGACCTTCTGCACAAAAGTTCCCACAGAGGCAAAGCATGGTGGCATTTGTGCTGGCCAAATTCAAATTAAAGGCGAGGTTGGGCTTTCACCACCGCATCAATTGGCAAGAATGTCGCCGAGAGCACAATATTTAGATACTAGAACACGTTCGTGTTGGCTTGTAGTTCTTCTCATCCTAGGTACCGTCAAGCACACATTTTCGTGCATTTAAATGATTACGAAAATCGTTTAAAATATGTCTTATTGTGCATGATCATACCGGATATCAGCCCATTAACCCTTATAAAGGTCTTCTCCGACGAAATGTAGATCACCACACACAAAATATGAAGCCATACTCTTCGCTCATCTCTTCTTTCATTTTGGAACTTAGTACCATTTGGTTGTGGACCAGACGTTTGTGAACTGAGCGTTCAGAAGGTACATGGAAAATGTGACGTCATAACCTCCGCTGGGTATCAAGCCACGTGTGAGTACAAGACACGCACGAATTCCTGTAGGTTGGAGTGACAATCTTGTGAGAGTCCACCGATTACTCCAAGCATGGTATGAAGGCGGCCAGTTGATCTTGAGAATTCCGCAGGCCACTCGCGGACATCACCTTCAAGTTGCTTCTTCCTTCCAACGGGCCACCTTAGACGATATCAAAGACAGCTTTGAGCCAGCCACTGTAAAGACCTATCCAACTTGGGTTTTTCACTTCGCTTCCACGTCTTCTTTCATTCGGGCATCCTCCATTCGATTCAAAATATGCCTACACCCAAACAAGGAACTTTGCAGCATCGCGAGCTTGAAGCTCTTGTTCCCCCTTATTCTAGATATGCTGCAGTTGTACGTTTGTCCATTTATATGCACCTCGTTTACCTGCGTTTGAAATCTTACATGTTCTCACGCTTTAGAAAGGTTTCCTCAGCGATTGGTTAGCTCCAATCGGCTGGGTTTTGGGCATCACAATATTCAGTGCTGCTTATAATATTGGAGCTTGCGCACTTGGACGCTTCTTTCTTGATCACTTTCATCTTTGGGACAGAAGAATACCGTCAGAAGCTTCATCCCTGGACAAACATGCGGAGCTCTACGCAGCCCTCCTTGCAGGATGCGTGTCAACCCCAGTAGCTATTGGGCTGCTTATCATGTTCTTCATGATCGATGACATTCTTGACCGCCGATTCAATATGACTTTTCAATTTCTCAGCTCTCTATCCAGGATCGTCTTTCTCATTGTCGCAATTGAATGGACTTTTCTGCCCATATCTGCAGCTATCATTCACCCCAGGTATAAGTATGTAAACCCGATTTCTATACTGGGTGTCTATTGGTTTGGAAGTCTCTTCCTTTTGCCGTTGTCTATCCCTCTGGCTTGGTTTGTCTACCAAATTTTGGATGACGCAGACTGACCCTCCATCATCATTTCCCACTGATGCAAATGATTAGGGAATGATCCAAGATCAGAAGCATTTGGTTGGGTGGGCCTATTGAAGCAAACGGTCATGGTGCTCCCTAGTGGTGCAGTTATCGAAGTTATCCCCGAGTGCCAGAGAGGAAGGACAATCGCTCGTACTTTGGTGGACCTCAGCAATCACTGTATACCGAATTTTCGTAGATATTTAGGGAAGACAGAATACTAGCGAACTTGGAGAGATTAGACACAACTCGTTCCATTTCCAAATATCCCACTCAAAATTAAAAACTTTGATAAACATTATTCGGCAGCTCATGTGGATTGGAGGCTTGAGCCGACTGTAAGGCTTGATGCCTCCGAAACCCATTGTGAGGATAGACCTAGGGAGAGGCTGGTTAATAAGAATGAAAATGGAGACACTGGCACCAATAAAGACATGACAAGGCGGAGATTCATTTTTGAACAAGCGAAGTGACTAACCTTAGTCGTGAACATGTGTACCCCGTCTAGAAGGTATATGAAGCACCAAGTGACTGTCATGCTCGATTCCGACGACGCCATGCCCACCAGCCAAAACTCCCCAGAGGGATTGATAATGGTAATAGAGCAAGATTCCCGAACCCATATACTCCCAACAAAGAAACAGGGTCAACGTAATGAAATCTTGGATGAAGCATTGCCCCGGCAATTGGAAGGAGTGACCATTCTGAAAGCAAGACAACAACCACAATTGTCCAATAATGATCACCAAACTGAAACTTCCGTCTTCGACGCCCAATATATTGTCGTTGAATGCGGCGAATCCAGCGATCAATATAACGAACCAATATAATGATTACCCCAATAGCTGCTAGGGTTGACAGCCAGCTAGCAAGCAGGGCAGCAAGGAGCTCGGCGTGTTTGTTAAGCTCCGAGGCATCTGATGGAATATTACGATCCCAGAGGTGGAAGTGATCCAGCAAAAAGCGTCCTAGAGCACAAGCACCAATGTTATACACAGTGAATGCTAGTGTGATGCCGAAAAGCCAAGAGATAAATTTTATCCAGTCTCTCCACAATTGGCTCTAAAAATAAGGATGTGAGAAAGAATTATGCACACGAATAGACTGGGTTCACTGAGGTCGAACGAGGACTGTATATAGGGCTCAGGGCGGGATGCTGAATGGTCCCTGCTTTAGGTGTTCCCATCGGAAACGTGTTTAAGTAGAGGCAAATTTACTGCAAAGAACCGCCTAATAAATTCGAACAAGCTTGAGGAGTGGCTCGAGCCAATAGTTCGATAGTATCAACGGCCCAAAAGTTTTAGGACGTTAGTCATGAACCAAAGCAGTAGGAAAGGTGTGTTATCTGAAGCGCCCGTCGAACATCCTAGTATGCCGGCCGTCTTACTTGGCTGGTTGATCTGTGCTTGTGGTTGGGTGACCTTTCTCCAACACAAGCACAGGTGAGGATCGGATGACCAATAAGTGGTACCTGCGAGACGGGCGTACAATTTCGATGGAAGATGATGTACGGGGAGGACGGACATTCGACAAACCTTAGCTGGATTGCCTCTAATTAGTTTCTTTAAGACACCTGGGTACGTTCTATGGGTTTAGGAATTTCTTTAATATATTTACCAGTGATATATCACACGACATAGATCGTGGGTTAAACAGGAAAGAGGACCGAAGAGAGGTCCGTGTAAGAGGGTCACAGGGCCATGCGTTAACCGTTACACCATAAAAGGAACATATCAGCGAAGCTTGTGTTCGCTGATACAATGGCCCTATATGAGCTACAGGTAAAACTGTAGGAAGCGCCAGCCTTACAGTCCGTTTTAGCAGGTTATTTCTCTTAAAGTCTTTGCCCAATCTCAATCCCAGGCATCTTAGACATACTAATCTAGTATTTAAAAAAATTCTAATGTTTCCAGCGGTGAATACAGTGAGGTACTAGCAGAAGGACTTGGACGGAAGTAACAGCAGGTTAGTTATGGAGGTTACTTTTCATTGTGACCGTCAGTAAAAAGTGAACATCCGCGAGTTCAAACTTTATGACTGTGTCTGCTTTACGACCTCGCTACTAAGAAGAGCGCACAAACACAATCAGCCTGCCTTGGGGAACTCGTGAGCTACACACAGCATCCTGTCTCCTGCTTCCATGTCTCATCTGCCAGGTCTCTAGGACGTCAAGGGCGACTTCGGATCGGCCAACTCAAATACCTTCTAGTTTAGTTTTCATAACTTTACTGCTGTGTCCTCTTCCTTGATTCAATTCACAAATAAATATGACCGCCCCTAGAGGAGGAACTCTCCAGCAGGGTGAGCTGGAATCTCTCCATCCTCCGTACCCTAGATTTGCGGCAGTAGTACGTTTGGTCCTTTTATTTTTCCTTAAACTCGCAGTTTCACGTGTGTTTAGAAAGAATTCATCGATGAATGGATGCTCCCTATTGCGTGGATCATCGGCTTCACGGCCTTAGGTGCTGCCTATAATATTGGAGCTTGCGCTCTGGGACGCTTCTTCCTTGACCACTTTCACCTATGGAATCGAATAATACCCGCAGATGCTTCGTCTCTAGACAAACGTGCAGAATATTTCGCTGGACTCATTGCAAGCTGCTTGTCAATCCCAGTGGCTACCGTGCTTATTGCCGCGCTCTTCGTCATGGAAGATGTTCTCGATCGTCGAGGGAAGAGGTTCCGACCCCTAGCTTCACTTTCTAACATAGTGATTCTCATCACCTTCACTGAATGGTGCCTTCTCCCAGTGTCTGGAGCTATTATTCACACCAGATTTTATTACGTCAACCCGATATCTCTAATGGGGGTTTATTGGTTTGGAAGTCTTGTTCTTCTGCCTGTATCGATTCCCGTGGCTTTTTTAATCTTCTGGCTCCTGCGATAGGACTGTTACATCTGGGTATTTTCTTTGCTGGATAAGCGATAGAGGGTAAGCGCACCCAATTTCATGGTAATCCGATCATATAGGCACTTTGAAGCAACTGCGGCTATGCCTATGAGCAATACAGTTGAATTATGGGTCCTCCAGATTCTCAGAAGCTAGGAGCAAGTTGGAGGGAACATTCAGCGATTGAGAAAGTACCGTCTCATGGGAGAAACCATTTTTGTAAGAGATTTCAAAGCACATAGACATACATGACGACCTGAAATAAGGGATGCATGAAGTACGAGACCATGTGATGCACTTCAACTTTAGCGGCCTATTCCCATATTTTCCACCTCAAAATGAAAGCCCATACGATCTCCTCATATTTAATTCAAAGTTTGGGTGAACCGAATGAGGTTGTCTCACAAACCTGCCGGTCCAGTTCAGCCTAAGAACTTGATTAACAAAAAAGGAAAATGCAAACAACTATATCAAGGCATGACGAAAGGAAAGAGTATTCGTTTTTCATGAAGGTAGGTCACTAACCTTGAACTTGAATAGCCATTGAAGAAAGCATGTGCGCCACACACAGGGGTGCCTAAAGTACCAAAAACCCGAACGTTTGCAACTTCAGCCATACAAAACTCGGTGACTCAAGACGACCAGAGGGATAGATACTGGTAGGAGAATGAGATTCCCAAACCAATATACTCCCTGTAAAGCAACGGGATCAATGTAACGAAATCTGGAATGAAGCATAGCTCCAGCCACCAGAAGAAACGACCACTCAGTCATGACGACGACGACAAAAAATGTGGAAAAGTAGTCGATAAACTGAAAGTTCGTCTTCTTTTGAATTCGAAGCCAGTCATCAACGTAGGTGAATAATATAAGAAGCAGCCCGACAGCCACTGGGGTTGACAGCCAGCTACCAAGAAGGGCGGCAATGAGTTCTGCATGCCTGTCAATTTCTGAGGCATCTGGCGGTATGGTACGATTCCAGATATGAAAGTGGTCGAGGAAAAAGCGTCCAAGAGCACAGGCTCCTATGTTATGTATAGTGAATGCGAGTGTGATTCCAAAAACCCAAGCGCTAGGTTTTCCCCAGTCTCTCCAGAATCGAGACTAGAAATTCGTAAAAATGAGGAACAATCATATGCAATTACGTAGGCTAAATTCACCGTGGCTGCATGGCGGGTGTATATACGTGTAAGTTCAGGGTGCTGAGCGGTCCCTGCTCGGGGTGTACCCATCCAAAGCTGTAGGTTGCAAAGCGATCGCAACGACCGGCAGAATAAACCAAAACAAGCCTAAGAGGTATCCGAGTCCAAATGATTTTTGCAGTATCACAAGTCCAAAAGTGGTGGAATGACAAAGGAACCAAAGCAAGAGGAAAGATGTGGAGTTAAAAGCGCCCGTCACTCAGCATGCACCGGCCACCTCTGAATGAACACCATCGCTTGTTAGCATCGACCACCACCATGTCAACTCCGAAAGCCGGGACAATCGCGCAACACCTCGAATTTGAGCTTGAAGCGCACGATTTGGGAGCTCATGCCTATACGGGACGAGATAGCTTAAATGTACGGCGTATGCGTTTGATAACCACCGCTCGGTTTCATGCATCCTACAGTATTTCAACTTCAACTTCGCTTGGGTTCTTGTCTTTTTCGTTCCGGCGTTCTATTACAATGTATACGTCTCATCCTTGGGATGTTACGTTCTGGATATCTATACGAACTGGCAGCAACCGATCCCATCGACTGTTGCTGACGAAGATCATGATGTCCATGGTCTCATAGCGAGCTTGTCGTCTGTTTCGACCTTGTTAGCAATTTTTGCTTTTGGGAAACGCAACGTTATAATTTTTCCACCGGATTTGACCTCCGTCGTCTGGGCGGTGATTGTGTACTGGGCGTCGATCCTTCTCTCTAGCATTTGCCTTAAAAGGGTGGCTCCTCTCACCATCATGGTAGTTTATATCTCCGGGACGGTCGCAATTTGGATGGCCATAGCAATTGTTATGGTGGTGCTTTCTATCTGGGCGATTTGCGATAGCGTCTGGCGACACCAACCAGGGATTATACCCACTGAGCTTCAATATATAGGTCGAAAACCGAGACGTAGTCGGAGGACACTTACTCTTGGTAACAATCAAGGACTTGGAGCTTCTCCAAGAGGATTCGGCCTGGCCGCTTCTTTCATTTCCTTTTTCGTCTATCATTTCATCGTCGTGGACGCAGGACAAAGATCATCGAGATCTAGTTCACCTCCTAAAATTCCCTTATATATATCTACACTTCGTGTTGCGCGAGTGGCCGGTATTTCTGCCATGCTCTCCGTGGTAACTTGGCCCACCGTTTTGTCCATAGCTACGAGCAGCGGCTGGAGGCTGCGGAAGACCGCCAGCATTACTCTCGCCTTAGTCTTTTTGGGGCCAGGGATAGTTTCAAGCGCATTGGAACATGTTCTCTCTGATGATACTACCTCCGGCTCATTGATGACCATATACACAATGGGTTCATTAATAGTCGCCCCATTCGCAGCCCTTCTTCTTGTATTCTTCTCTTTACCATGGGCTGGCTATTACCACGGTCTTAGGCATTGAGCGGCCAACGTTTCGGCTTACTAGCTACCTGTCGGGCGCCACATGTGGGTCTTACTCTCAACGCTTGTCTGCTTCCCACGAATACGCTTTCATATCGGCGGAATTCCATTAGTATTCGTTGGAAAACCCATCACGAGAGGTTTAGAAGCCAGAGCATCCCAAGGTGGACACGAAGCGTGGCTATGACATGAATTTCCTACTAATCCCCTCTTTACCACCACGGAAACAACAAGCCCACGAGTCGAATTGTCTTCGTAGTTCAATTTTACCAACCTGGAGCTGTTGACATTTCTCGGCCCATTTCTCAGATTTGCCGTACGAACGAACCTGGAAATATGTACCTTCTTCCCTCCTTCTTCCATGTTGTTCAGAGGCTCGAACTAATTAAATTATGTTGCAAACCTCCAGAGTTTTGGGAAAGCGACACAGCTGTTACGCTCCCTTTCAACAATACATCCCACAATTGCGCTTACTCCATCACCATGATACCATGATATCCAAAATAACTTCGTCTTTTGTTTTCTGGACTGAACGCTTCCATGCCCTCCAGTGCTAAAATGTACACTTAACGCGACCTCTAAGACATGTCATTGATTTTTCATTCTCAGATGTCCTGCAGGATTCCCGTCCGTTCTACTTTCGTTTCGTCCTTTACGCTTCTTTATTGAAGCCTCAGGTTTTTTATATTTAATTCGTTCGTGTGGATTTTAATATCTATACATCTTCATTCTCGTCGTTCGCTAACTGACAAGGCGTCGTCTCTTTTGAAAAATTTGATTATTTAGGTGAATGTTGTCGTGATGTCTGCTCACTCTGACGCTTTTGAGCAACCCAGAACTTCTTCTCGACATAAAGACATGAAATATCAGTGTACTCAACTCCCTGTTCATGTGGGCACGAGGACTTATCCTGTTAGCAAGCCAGTCTTGACTAGAATTTTGCGATAGGATTGTCGATACCACCTATTCTAGACAAGCTCCTTCTCTCTTGATACAGGTAATCATATGTTCCGATCAACCTGCATTTGATAAGCATCGTCCCGTTTTGCACACGACCACAATGATGTCCACGCCAAAATCAGGGACCATAGTCCAGCATTTCGAATTCGAGCGCGAAGCAAAACTTCTAATCGAACAAGCACGAAAACACCGAGAGCGTTTTAATGTATGTCTTTTGTGTCCTTTTAAAGTTGCCTCCTTTTATGTGTCTCCCAGCCTTTTCAACTGGACTACCGCTGGATTTCCGTCTTATTCATGGCAAATTTTTTCTACAACACTTTGATCTCATACTTGGGAGGCTTCATTTTAGATGTCTATAAGATTGGGCTGCGACCGATTCGTCCCACCCCAGCTCCTTCCTACAATGGCGGTGTTGATTTATCCAGCCTGGTTTCCTTTTCGAGCTTGCTAACAGTTTTCACCTTCATAAAATGGAACCTCATTCCCTTACCCCCCGATTGGACATCGGTTGGATGGGCGATTACAGTGTATTGGTCGTCTATCCTTTTCTCGAGCACGCCACTACATCTCTTCTTTGAGAGAGTGGCCCCCTTTTCGGCTCTGACAACTTATGTATGTGGGACTATCGCAGTTTTGTTGGCATTAACAACCGTTGTGGTAATCGCTCTAACCATTTATGCGATAATTCTTGTGGTCGTTCTCGTGGTAGTTCCCTTGCTACCACAGTTGGCAAGTGGTATACACGATTGGCTTTTTCCCCGCGAACCAGATATTGTGCAAAAGAGACCAACGCGTAGAAAAAGGAATTTGAAACGTAATCGTAGGATGTCCAACGGAGCCACTCATATGGCACATGGGACTAGCTCTGCCGTTTCCTCTGTTTCTCTATTCCTCTATCATTTCATCGTAGTAGACGCGGGTCAGCGACTGACGATTTCTGATTCATCTCTCCCTGCCCGCTCGTCCTTACCAACGTTGCGCGTTGTGCAGATAGCGGGCGTATCTGCGACCCTTTCAATTCTCACTTGGTTAATGGTATCATCCATAGCCAAACATAACCGTTGGAGACTCCAAAAGATGGCTTGGATTGCTCCACCCAGTGTTTTATGGGGTCCAGGTTTACTTTCTAGTCTGTTAGAGGATTTTCACTCAGGCAGTGCTTTGCCCACCTCAATAGTGAAGACATATATCGCGGGCTCCATAATGGTCGCCCCATTCGCAGCAGTCATTCTCATCCCTTTCGTTTTGCCCTGGGCGAGCCATTACCAGCGTCTCAGGCCTTGAGCTGCCAACGTCCAACTTTCTCTGCCACTGCTGATGCGTTACGAGAGCGCTCTTATAGTCAGCGCTTATGTATCCTTCCTAAAGGTAGCCATCAGCTTTGACAGCACCTCAACACCTTTCGGAATACCATCGTCATGAGCACTCTAGAAGCTGGAACATCGCAGCAGCATTCAAAGTTTGAGCTCGAATTCGTACCACTGCGTCCCCCTCCGGTTAATCCTTTCATTAATGGCCACGAAATCAGCAAGCTTACACTCGGGCGTACAGTTTAAATTTACCAAACAATGGGCCATTGACGCTATTCGGTTCATTTTTAAGTTGTCCGTTGTGATGAGCGCTATTATCGCCATCGTAATATCATACAACCTAATCGCTTGCTCATTTGGAAGGCATATCCTTTCCCACTATCGTCTATGGGAGGGTACTATTCCTCCTGATGCAGATTCCAAGGCTGGATATTTAATCGCAGCAACAGTCGCTGGAATCTTGGCTGGCGTGTCTATTTTTCCATTGTTTATGGCCGCTATCTTCCTCCCAAAACGAGGAGTACCTCTGGACTTGCGTATAGGACCTGTGGTTATTTCGAAGCGTTTTGCACATTGGAGTTTGTTTGCGGGCGTGATTGTTTTTTCGTGGACTTTTGTTATCATTGCTGGAACTGCGATGCACCGGACGTATAGCTACATTACCCCACTATCGATGTTGGGCATTTATGCTTTCGGTACCTTGTTAGCCCTCCCTTCAGCGGTATTTCTAGCACTTGTGATAATTGTTTCCTTAGTGTAAAAATATTCAAGTTTACATACTTTCCAAGCACATTAGGTCTTGACTACTTACAATTAAATATTACAACTCGAAAGTAAAGACAGCTCTGTAGGCCTGAATCGGTACCTCCATTTTATGGCTCTTGCAGCTTGATGTCTATATGCTCTTGTAGTGTAGAGGCTATCACATGGGATTCTGATATCAGAACATTCCCATAACCCTGGTTCGATTCCAGGCAGGAGCTTTTTTTTTGTAGTTGGGACCTTGCGCATTGGAGCTGGACAAAGCGCCCCATTTGACGGTCTCTCTTGTTCATCACCACCATGTCACATTCTGCCGGCAATAGCATCCTTCCTGGCACTTTTTTTCAAGACCCCGCTATGAGATGCCGAATCTCGGGAACTGTGTCTGTACCCAGGGCACGGGGCCACCCTTGTGAGAAGGAAGCCGTCAAACCAAATCTGAACCCTAGCCTCTCCTTATACGTCGTCCTTCGCTCTCTCGCGGACCACGACGACAACGATGGAGCTCATGGCTGGTGCCCCATCCGTCTTCAACCTCGTGCAGTTCGTTGATGCTGCTCTGCATGTCGCGCTGACACTGAAGGGCATGGTTGACAAAGTACGGAGTACAATGTCATCTGTTGGCTGGCTGTTTTTTCTTTTTGCTGACGCGAAGCCTGGTTCTAGGTCAAAGAGAATAATGACTTGCACACTGAACTCATGCGGAACATCCTACGCCATCTCAAGGAGCTCAAGCGGGTGGGCAGACGCGCCGACTCGGTCTACATGACAACCCCTGAGCACCGCAGGGCTTTTGAGCTGCTCAAATCGTAAGCTCGATTTCCTGCATGAGTTGCGTTCAGATAATTGACTTGTCTTGCTAGGGATCTCGACAAGGCACTTACCTTGTGCGAAAAGTCTTCTCCACAGCGAAAGTCCAAGATCATGCGACTAATTGGTTCTGGGCAACTTCACTCAACTCTTGTTGCCGTTGATGAAAGAATTCGGAGATGCCTGGAGCTCTTCAATGTACGTGATTTTCTACTGCTGACCCATTTCTAATGTTCAAGCCTCTTTTGGTAGACTGGGGCCATCATGCGCGTCGAAGAGAATCTGGCCGCGTTCAGCCAAGCGCTTACAGATCAAACTGTAGACATGAAGACACAAATGGTCTCCGTTACGCAAGACCTTGACCATGTACGACGGTCACTCAACCGCATCCTCGACCACCACAATCTCGACGTGTCGGACACAAAATCCTTGCTGGACAATCGAACCGATAACGAGGTAAGCAACCTCCTCGTAATCTCCTCACGGCGCCTGAGCCCAAACCCCTCCTTTTAGACTTTCAGAACTGCAAGATCTCGGAGCAAGAAGACCCTGCAATCTGTCTCTGAAACTTTAGTCCAAAGTCACTATCCGCCGCCATCGCTAAGTGGAAGTACCCTGGCGTCTGTATCGTCCGCTTTTAGTTCTCTTCGTTCCGACTCCGGCAAGGATGCCATTCTCTCTGTCATCGATAGCCTACGGATTCTGCAGCGCCAACGTTATCAACCCTCTGCCCATGAGCTTGATCACCTCGCAGTAGCCCTCTTCACTATTGGGCAAGCCGAACAAGCCAAAGACCTCAGTCTTCAGGCGGCAGCCCATTTGTGTAAACGTGACACTTATGAATGCCGTGCCAGAGTATACCTCAATTTGTCTAGCCACCTTCTCGCTGTGGAAGCACCCTACACAGATGTTCTTAAAGCCATAGAACGGTCCGTCTCCTACTACCGCAGAGCGAGAGTGAAAGATGGCTTGGCAACTTCGCTCGATCATCTCAGCGCTATTCTACTGGCCTACAAGTCCTCTTCTCTTTCAGGTATTGAGGCGTCTAACGAATCTGTCGCTCTCCGGCGAGAGACTTGTGATTCTCGAGATTCAATGGAATCATCAACAGCATACGCACTCGTCCTCTCCAGACATGCTCATCGTCTGTATGCTGCCGCCCAACATCACCCACACCACTTCTCATCCGAAGCCTTACGTTCGAGCACAGAGTCGGTCGCTCTCTATCAAGATATCCTCAAACGTTCGCCCTCTAGGTCCGCAAGGTTGAGGTTGCAAGGGCTTTATGGAGCCTGTCTACGCATCCACGCTCTCTGCCTGGCAGACTGCAGGAAGCTGACCGCGGCCATCACAGCAGGCTGGGAAGCGGTCGAAATCTTCTCTGCACAAAACCGTATGGATGATCAGGGCGTCGCTGCTTTGCTCAGCTCCATCGAAGCTGTCGTCACTCTCATTGGAACGACAAAGGACGATCTCTATGCTGCTGCCCAGACCATGGACCTTCGACAGATCGTTGCTCAGATGAGAGAGCTGCCTTGGGACGATGCAATTGATCTTGCCAATGCCGCTCAGGCGGCCGGCGATGCTTTACATTCACATTGCTGCCCCTCCGGAGCCAGAACAATGTACGACCTGGCTTACGACGTATATCGTGCTTTGGACAGAATGAACTTCACCGCTTCATCTGTTGAGCAAGCTGCATGCATCCAAATGGGACAAGCAAGGGCATTGCAGGGTATGGCAGACTGCCTTGTCGAGTCGGAGAGGACTTCAAAGGTGGAACGTGCGTTGGATTTTAGTCAACAGGCTTGTGATATTCTCTGGGCTTTACCTGGTCTTCCAACTCGCGATCAAGTTTTGGCAGACACGTTGGTGACCATGGCTAGGTGTCATCGATTCTTCGACGATGAGCTAGCTTGTATTAGCGCATACGAGACCTCAGCAAACCTCCTCACTACCATTGGGAGTGAGAATGAGAATCAGAGGACAAAGCTAGCTTCAATTCATCACAACCTCGCTACTCTTCTTACGCCCACGGACAAGCTTCTTGCCGTGCACCATTTCGAAGAAGCCTACAACCTTTATCGACAACTGCCCTCAACTGCTCCTGGCCAGTACATTATTGTTGGCGTCGCGTATTCTGTTCTCCTTTCGGAAGTAGGGAGACATGAAGAAGCGCTGGTAATAGCACAGCAGGTGAATGGAGTGAGCGTTTTGTCAAGTGGGTTTCGGTTGAAGAGGAGGGCAACCCAGAGATTGAGAACTTGCCAACAACAAACAAGAAGGTCCATGTTGTTAGGAACACAGCATGGAAGACGGCATTCAGTGTTGTTTTGATTTTTTTTTCCCCTTTCCTCTCCTTTTTCCGGTCCTATTGTGTTGTCTTGCTGTGCCTGTTTCCATACGTACTTTGCATTCGGATCATTGGATTGTTTCAATCCTGCATATCCCATTCCACTGTCGCTCTCCCTGTTACATCAAACACGTCCCTCGCCCTGTCCTTCCTTTGCGTCACCTAGTAGCATCACCTCCCCATATGCCGTAACTTATATACCACCCTCAAAGACTTTTTTACGACACCTTTCATGTTTTACGCCAGTACTCGATACTTTAACTTTTCATACAGTGAGGATCAGGACTTTCTCGTGTCCCAGAAACCCTTGACCTATCGCCACAATCGAGCCCATTCTTACGACCCCGCCACTTAGCTTACTGACATGTGTCACTAACTCACCCTCCCCTCCCCAAATGTTGAAACGTCTGTACTTTCTGAAATGGATCCGCAACACACATGCCTGTGAATTGAGCTGAAGGGTCTTATAAGGTTTGCAGGGTTTAAGGGGAATAATTTTACAGGACCTAAGATGTGAATGAGTGCGGAGATGAGAGAAGCAATTTAAATTTGGCACCAACCCCACTCATTCCTTGCTATGGCCGTGACCTTTGGTCTTCCGCCTGCTAACCCCCGTTCATTCCTCTCCTCACAAAAATAATTGGTTTCTTGGCTCGTGTGATTCTCTATACCTGTCAATATTCCTGTTACATTGTTTAGGTTGGCGATTATTTGACAAGTGCCCCCCTTCAAGGTGCAATGTCTCTTCTGGCATTTCAGCCTCTGGTCTGCTGGTATTGTTCCCCATGGGATTCTCATCTATGAGACTCAGAATTTTTTTTGGTGCCAATTGCTTCAAAAGCTTAAGCGCTAAGATTCCTTGCCTCAATACTCCAAAGTCGAAGCATACTGGTTGTATCCACACCTGATATCAACGCCCCGACATTCTGTGAGTTTACAAATTTTATTGCCCTTCACTCTCCGTTTCAATTGACTTGGATACTGATCCTCACAATCGGGCAAAGATGGATGCAACGATCCCCTTAGGCTCTTAGGGGTAAGATTCCAGTTACCTCCGTCCGGTGTGGTAGCCGTGCGGTCGCTTTCACTCCGCCGAGCAAGGCTCTAAGCCGCAGGCCAGCTCTCCGCCGCCGACTAAGAAGCCGCCCGGCGGTGCAAGTATCAGCCACCCCGTACCTTCGGGTGTTACGCCTCTTACCCTCAGGTTCACAAACTATTGTTACTATGTGCCCCGATGTTTACACCTCTTCGAGTACTCCGAACATATTCTGTCTCCACTTGCCGGCTCTGGCGCACTCACCACCAAATCCTCGAAGATTTTTGAATTTGTAAACGTGACAACAGGACGAAGATGACCTTGGCTAATACATTCAAGACTGTATCTATGTAATATTGGGTCTCCAAACAAACAGGTTTGTGTAGCCCTGAAGGTGAGCAGGAAGATTTGGTCCCGTAATCCAGGTTTTCTCGAATCAAACGTCCCTTCTACGAAGTATTTCTCTGACGCTATCATTCTTTTCACAACTCACATTTCGATATCGAAAGCTTGGATCGATCAGAGAGCTGGAAAGAGTTTTTCAAAGCCAATCCTACAGGCTTGTACGTTTGTTTCGATAGGTCACTGAAAAGCTTCTAGTACCTTGTTATCCTCCGCCTTCCCTTCTTAGTGTATTTCAAAACCACGTGGGGAAGTCCTGCGAGGGAAAAAAAGAGCTTACCACACGAAGATATTTGGCTATCTCAGTTATGTGAGCTTACAACTTCATCCCTTTGACATGAAGGTAGATGACCATCCTCAGCACACAGTTTTAGTATTGTAAAGATATGCATCTTCAGTTTATCAGGTACCTGTTCAGCTGCTTATTTAGCCGATCTAATTATGTGGGAAGCTGTCAACTGGCTGTTCACTAAAACTTAAAAGCCGACACGTTCATATGCGATGATGGCCCAGAAGTAAATATTCGGAATCAATATGTCGTTGAAGGTTGTGTACTTTAATCGAACAGATGTCTATGAATACGTCCCCCATTGTATCAGTCTTCTGGACATATCCAGGTGGCATCGATTTCAGAATAAGGAACAAGCATGGAGCTCATCTAGTTCCTAATGATCTCTCTTTACTTTAGCCAAATAGAAGCATTATATCTGTCGCTCTGTTTTATCACTACTTTCGACATGGAAGTCCACTTAAGCAAGCAATTTGCGGTAACTTGATAGGAGGTTGTAGGTTCACCTTGACCTTCATCCCCAGTGATCTTGTCCTGGCTGGAGATGAAAAGAGTCCGCGTCTGAGCTCTTCTGGGTTAGTCTGCAATCACAACGGAACACAAATGCAGTGCCTGTTGATCTTTGCCTGTGATACCACGCGTCCGTTGCCGATCCGAGCCATCTTACTGCATTTGGGCCTGAATTCTTCTGCATGAACAGTCTATCCCGTGGTACATCCGTGTGTTTCCAATGATGCGGGCCATCTTAAGCTCCGAATTGCGCCCATGCTCAAACTTCTTTCACCGCCTACAGGCGACTCTATCAGACATCGCTTGACACGACGGAAAACGAGAAAACCACATGGCGGTTTGCATCCCCCACCTTCACGTTCTCAGCTCTGGTAAAGCCTAACCGGCGAAACCGCTTCATGCACGCATAGAAATATTCCAAATGACATGATGTCACTTCTTCTGTCTACTCTACCCCCGGATAGAGGGAGAACAACCTTTTTGGCGGGTGGTAAGCCACAGAGATGGATGAAAGAATTCCAACCGACACTATAAGAATCTAGAGGGTGGAGCTATTCATTTCCAAATACCTCACCCTTCCGAGCTGTACTCTACAACAATGGGTCGTCAAGATAACCTCTTCATGTGAGTCCTGTTTGAACCTTCAACCAGTTTTCGTACTCAGGCTATTCGACTGGGAGATACGTGGACATCCTCCGCCTTCTAGAAAACTTAGGTGGTTCTGAAGCCTACCAGAGGGATGAACATACTTTTCTTGATGGTCTGAAGACTGGACTTCGAGTATGATTCCATTCCTAGGGTTTCTACTTTCAAATGACGGATCTTACAGGAGTTAGTTCCAGAGGACGACGAGTAAGTGGACTGACTTGTATGTCACTTTGCTTTTTTGAAACATCCTCCCAAGTATTGCCATAGCTCTCGTCAAACATTGCATCGAACCGACCCTAATTGGGAAGCCCGAGGATGAAAAGATGGGGCAAAAAATGTGTGCTGCGTTTTCTCTGATCACATTCTATCTTCCTAAATTTATTTTTCTGGAGATATCACACCTTCCATGATTTTCTTCTAAAGATTGAGATGCTTGGTGGTTCTCAGAGCTTTGGAAGCTTCCTCAGGCAGCAGCCTACGGGTTTGAAAGGCCGTCCCGATGCTCACAAGGACAGTGAATGGCCGCCGAGTGCGTATTTTCTTCTCCACTTCCGCATATTATGCCTGAGCTTTCACCTAGAGCTTGGCAGCCGTTTAGACGTCGAAGAACTGCTCCAAGCGAATCCTTCTGGAAATTCTTTGGCTAGGTCTGATCGTCCGACACAAAGCCTGAGTAGCTTTAACCCTCTTAACCCTCCTATAGATGTGCTTATGCTCTGATATAACCAGATACCATTGAGCTACACGAATCGCAAATGTGTCGGTTCACCATTCGATTCACTCCTTTTTACGTAGATCTCGGTGTTCACTGTAGCCAAAATGATTTTTTTGGCTCTCAATGGGCCTTAAGCTTCATGAACTTTGGTATGTAACGGCCTTCATGAAAATTACCAGTTCCTCATGCTCACTCGCTTTCTCATAGCCTTACCACTGACGATAGGGACCGTCGAATATCTCACTCTATCATGGCTTTTCGAATGCAGGACCGCTTGTATGCTTCTTGACCGGAATGGTATCCATCTATTCTTCGTGTTGCAGCCTGAGAGCCTGGTGACCGTCGGAGTCGTGCGTACTTCTGTTCTCGTGAGACCACGGTGTAACTAACCTTCATTTTGAACAGGTCACAGTAGGTGAGTGCAGTGATGGATCTCAATTGAATGACCTTCCAGTTGAGTTAAGTTCTTAGACGATGTCAGCGTGCCTTTGGCCCCTTTGGCATTTGACGGCAAATGGGCAGCTTCTATCTAATAATCGGACAAGGGCATTAGTAACATTGTTGTCTTATATAGTAAATACAAGCATGGAAGTCGATAACGGCAAGAGATATTATTGTTCCACACAAACCGACATCCAAGCAAAACGGAGGTCACGATGTGACAAACATGACTGCTTTGCTCTTCCCTTCATGTTGACCATAATCCACCTTGAGTTCATTGTTACAGTGGCTTCGACTCGCTACCTGGTATTAAAATTCTTTTATTGTAATGCTTCCTTCGTTTCAGGTTGTGCTCATATTTCCCATCCAAACCCCCGCAAACACCGTGAGTTCTTTGTCTTGGTCTTTCATTATAGTTTAAATTACTTTTTCAGCCATCTTTGGTTCAATTTCTGCGTTTATTTCGTAACTGAATCGCTTTACATCCCAGCCAGGCACCTCTGCTGCACTTCCCAAATGACTGATTCGCTTCAGAATTTGATTTTATCTTGATTAAGTCATGGTGCAACCGAACTTGATATTTCCAGACGTTTGATGTCCGCAAAGATAGATTCATCGTCACAAGTACTAGTGCTTGAATCGTCAGGGGAGTTTGTCCTACCCTTAAAGCCACTAATTATTCGCCCTCAGTGGGACCGAATGAACTTGACCAACTAATGTCTTTCAGCTTATTAGTCAGGTAACCTGCACTAATGGTCTCTGTGGTCGCATAATTGCTCCTCGATGACAGACCTTCCCTTCATTCTATTCGAGGCCAGTGCGTCCATCCTGTCCAGCTCTTCAGGTCCGTCGCAATGTCTACATATCTCCCAGCGCACAACATACTTATGTCTATGGAAAATGATGTGTGTTATGCTGTCTATCATTACTCATGGTGAGCTGAAAGATATTAACATTGAATTGTCCTCCTTTTCGAACACAACCATGCGTCTCGCGAACGCAAGTGTTCTCTCTCTTTATAATAATCCCGAGTATCAATTGTGGGTATCTCACCACGTACTCTGGCATCTGTGCTGAGGAGAGTGAGTGAAACCTCTAGCTGATTGTCACATGTTTTTCTTGTCTCCTTGTCTTGACATATTCCTTGCCCCGGTTCCTCAGCCTTAAACCCGGACTTATCGATCGTAGCAAACGCGCAGCCTATTGTGATTACTGCGTTTGCGCGGTCCATTTCCATCCAAGACCTTCAGAGTGGTGATTCTCATGATCACCTCTTGCTGGGAGAACAGATAGTCTTGCGGGAACCGCAGTCTGACGGCTCCTCCGGTAAATCATGGGGCATGGACATATCACTTGTGAATTAACCATCTTCGACTTTGCTTGCTTCCCCCTTCTGCTGCGCCGTCTCATAAGATTCCGTCAGGCCATGGCACGACAAGCTCTCTTACGGCTCCGGCCGTTATGCCTCCCGGTAACTTCCTTGTCTTACCACTTGAAGTCCAGAAGATTATCGTAAAATCCGAAGTATAAGCCGGTTATCCCATTGCAGACCTACCTATGTGCATTTAAGCTATATACAGTGAAGAACAACGAAGCTGGACAGAGATGATAGTCTTGCGGTCTCGGTGTCCACAATCATACCGGTTGTTTGTTCGACACAGTTTGCCACTATTGATGAACTGACTTGCTGCGCTCGGAGACTCGAGCACTTTGAGTACCGCCCAAGCCTTCTCTGATCATGGATTTGCTTTTTTTAACCCTTGGGGTTGAAGCTCTCGGTTTGTGCCTCCGATTTTCTCCTGTATTATTGTTTTATGTTGAATATTCATGGCCATGAGACAACATGACTATCAGCTCTTGATTTGGGGCAGTGGAGAGACAAAGCTCCAGCAAAAACTTGGCTGACTGATGCCAACGCCGCACAATTCACTCATAGCAATGGGGATAAGCCTGTATCAAGAACTGACTGCGAGAAAACGTTAGTGGAGGTCAGTCATCGTGGTTTCGTAAAATCCTTGTGTCAAGGACGAAACCCTGGGACTCGTTCGCGTTCGTTGATAGCTGAGCGAAGCGATTGACTCCACTTTGGGTGGTGTCAGTTCAGGTCCAGTTTCGGTTTTATACATTGTGCTTAGAAGAGCTCAGAAGGATGTAACAAGGTTCTGGCGGCCATTATGACCGCACATCTGCGACCTACCGAGGACCGTTTTCGCCCCGATTTCAAATCCATAATTTAAGTTTATAATATGCATTTGATATTGCTGCTATGTAGTTCTATTCCTTTTGCAAAGTCCAAGAGAAAAGGTAATCCGATGAATGGATTACTCAATAAAAATGAACAAGAAACCAAACACGACTTGTATGTAAATTACGGACATTTGTGCATATATGGATAGGGGTATATATGAACCTTAACCTAGGTAAGAAGGTCCGGAGAAGGTAAGTATGAAACGTGAAAGTCCTGCAAAATTGAATTTTCTTGCTGCGCTTGACTGCAGCAGTTCCGACTGGCTGTGAGGCACAGATCACCGTGCCGCAGTTCCGAATCATACAGGAGTAAGAAACTTTCAGGATGTCATGTTCAAAAAAATGATAACATGCGGGGATGCTGGTTCGTGGCCGAGATTGGTGGAAGGAGCTAGTCGTCAACGTCCGGCTCCTCTCGAATCGCCTCTAAACTCTGGTGATGCAACCGACTAGGGCAACGTCTGCGCCGCCGCCGACTCTTCGATGGCGCCGAATGACAGGAAGTCCGAGTGGGGTGAGATGGTGTAGGAGAGGGTGTGGATGCAGGTGATGAGGAGGGAGATGACCAGGAGAGCTCGTCGTCCAGTGGGTCAAGAGACAATGTGCAAGGACTAGAAATGACTATTTCTTCATCTTCGTCATCATCAATAGTAAATGAGAAGGGCTTCATTGGGCGTGGGGCTGCGACGTTTGTTGGGTGAGAATAGTAAGAGGCGGCAGCATCACCGAATTTCGGCCCTTCCGTACGCTGTGAGGCAAGCCATTGGCTAACCCAAGAGTTGTTGTCTGCAGTGGAAGGCATCAGAAAGAATCGATGTTTGTGTGACTTTCGAGACGCGGAGGGATTAATGTAGCAAGAGGAGGAGCTCAGCCCAGCTTATATAGGTTTGATGCTGCGCACCGCAGATTCTGCCGCCGAATAGGATCAAAGTCATAATCCAAGGTAAGCAGTAGTCTCGCTGATTCACAGCGTCTTTCAACGTCTAAACGCACAGTAAAAGCAAGTCAGCAGCGATTAAATGAACACCCGAAGCTGACATAGAGTGAGCATGGTTGTGTCACTTTGTCACATGCTGAAAAAGAACTTGCCCGAAGCGCCGACCATGACGTCAACAATTCCAGCTCTTTCTCGAAAATCCAACACCTTGATGATATAAAGCCGAAAGTCGCAGAGGAATCATGCAATTCTCTACTAAAACTTTTCAAGCACACGATGTTCAGCTATTACCCTCGAGCTAATCCATATTATGCACCATCGCATCTAGGCTACGCTCCGGCTGCGCACTACGGTGGCTCGCCTGCGACCTTTTTCGGTGATGGTGGACGCGGTTTCCCACGCAGACGTCCTGAGGAGAACGCATGGATGCGTTCAGCTCGTCGAAATCCGTTCGGATTCCAACAACCACGCGCGTTCTCTCAGGATCCTGAGGAGGAGGATGACGAAGAAGACCTGTACGATCAGAAACGGCGAGCTTATCTGCAAGCAAAGCAGTATGAGCAGGAGTTGAGAAGAGCTCAGGAGCTGGAGGCACAGGGCAGGATGCGGCATGCACAAGAGCAGCAACGTCGCAAGGCTCCTCCGCAGCAACAACAGACATTCCCAGAACCTGACTTTGAAGAGGTCAGTAAACCTTGCTTTGGGTCGCTGAACTTGAACTCACATTTCCACCAGGATGTTGTCTCGACACATGAATCAAGCGAGGCAGTCTCTTCTCCCAAGTCAAACGACACAGTCTCACAAGAGCAACTCGATGCAGCCGCCACTATTATCCAACAAGCATGGCGTCGTCATCTTGCCTTCCGGAGAATAGAATCTCTAGAGTCAGAATTCGAGACTCTCAAATCCACATTCACCTTCCCTTCTACCCTCGATTTCATTCCTCCTTCACCATTGTCAAGCAGACAACCCATTTCGCTCCCAACCGCTTCAACCTGGGCTATGCCTTCATCCAGTTCAACGGCAAAGCTTGCCTACACGAAGAATAACGCGCCATTACACGCCCACGTCGAAGCCTTGTCCAGACTTCTCGTCAAGCTTGATGAGGTCGATTCTTGTGGCCTCAAATCAATCAGGGAGAGACGAAAGGCCGTCGTTCGCTCTATCGAGGATGAAGCGGAGAGTTTAGAAGCACGATGGAGAGGAGTCTGGGCCGCTTACCAAGCGAAGAGCTCAGAACAGGAAGATGATTCAGACGACGAATTCTTTGATGTTGCTGACATGGTTCTTGATGATGACCAAGATGCATCTATGTCGGAAGACATTGCAAGCTCGGAAGGAGAGGTGTTAGAAAAGAGCGCCAGTGTGGAACGAACAGCATGATAAGAATGGTTTTTCGTGGAATTTCTGAGTATAACTAAAGCATATAACCTTATTGTATTATTGTATAAAATTCTCAACATCACGACACCTTTGCGAGTGAAAGAGTAAAGAATGAGTGCGAATTTAATAGCCAACAAGTGTCTTTGGGAAAAGACCAGTAAGGGAACGAGGCACAGCAGAAGGAGGACTGACTAGTATAAGGGCAATGACCAATCATCGGTATCATATTCACCCAGAAGATTCTTTAATATATGGGCAAATTTATTCCCTAGTTCAAACAAGGTGGGAAAATGGTTTATGAACGCTTATCGTCATCACGCTGTCGCGCATGTTCATATGAGGAGAGTCTGTCAAAGTCACAGCGGAGCGGTGAGCTCGTACGTGAAAACAGTAATAGATCCAAAGGGGTTCAAATAGGATTATGGCGGTCGAGACCTGTGGGAAGATGGACTGTCGTGATCATCAGCTTGAATTGGGCAGGACACCTGTAATTTCGAGGCATTGCGCAAATGCATAGTCTCCATAATATTGCGTCGTTCTTGAGGAAACTTAAAAGCGCTTACCAGGACAAAAATGTTTTTCAATATAGTATGTTTCCATTCTGTTTATCTGAGAGAGCAGTCGAAGTTTCCACAAACAGACTACAGTTAAAAAGGAGGCTAAGAGTCCAATGTATGATGACCACTGATAAGGCATTCCCATGAGGCGGTTAATTTGCAGTAGTGAGAGGCAAATTCACTAGAGAGAGTTCGATTGAAAGCTTGACTTATTTCGCGAAACTGGGTCAAATACAGTAAGCAAAAAAAAAAATTGACTAAACAAAACTAAATCAACTCACTCAAAGGCGCCGTGCGGGTCATCCGAAATACCTGGAACTATGACATTGTCGCCTCGAGGAAAGAGTTTAGGAGGCGGAAGTTCACGAAGATCCAATTCCTGCATGGCAGAATCAAAATCATGAATCAGATGACCGATAAGACGAAAATATATCTACACGGGTGTCCGGATTAGCGATTATGGGGGGCCTAGCCTCACGCTGAAGTCATCGTGAGTGTAAGCATCCGAGGGATGTCGAAGACGGGAAGACAGACAGCAGATACGCTCCCACGAAGTACTAGAACGGGAGATAATCCTTGATCCAGCCTCTTGAACCCTTAAGCATATTATCAAAATGAGGTACTGAAGGTGGGAAGTGAGATGCACGTACGTCCCGCGGTGTAAGTACGGTCCGCGGTCTGCTAATTGGTAGTAATTTGGATGGGTAGAAAAAAATTCGCTCACCCCTCGAAGGATTATGATAGGAGAGCGTTCCTCTAATACCTGTTTTGTAAAATTTAAGGCTATAAATTGTGGTGAGCTGTATCCTAGGGTAGTACCTACCAAGAATTCATCTCGAGGAACGACCGTTGTGGGCGGACCTTCGCGAAACTCCAAATCCTATGACACAGAATCGAAATTATAATCGAAGGAAATGATAAGGTAGAGAGGCATACCAGAGTGTCGTCCCGAGGGACAACCGTAGAAGGCGGACCCTCGCGAAACTCCAAATTCTGTATCACAGAAGCAAAGTTGCAATAATAGGAAATGCTAAGATGTAGAAGCATACCAAAATGTCGTCTCGAGGGACAACCGTTGAGGGTAGACCCTCACGAAGGTCAAGATCCTATGAAACAGAATCAACGTTGCAAATGGAGGTGGAAGGAGGAAATATTGTACTATGATACCATCCCGAGGATACACCGTGGTGGGTTTACCCTCTAGCTACAGGGAGGAGACGCGTTACTAATCTGACAAAGAAAATGAAAGAGCAAACACACCGGGAGTGCAACCGAGGAGACGAAGGGGAGGAGCAACGTCAGTATGAGCGACTTCATGTGAACGATGTACTGTCTGTCGAGGAACGATTCAGCTCCGATGTATATATACTAATTCTTTATATATGGGCTGGTTTTCTGTGATCGGATACCACTCTCATCGCCTGAAATGTCAGGGAGGAGAAAAAGAATCAAGGAACCAGATCATTGGCTCCGGAGCACCCAGTCAAGTGAAACAAGCAAAGCTAGACGCAATACTGACAAGTTACAGCATACTTCTCTCAAATGCATCACAACAAGGGCAAGGAACAAGAAGCTGAGAGGCCAGTTAGTTATGTCGCCTTGTTCTGACGAGGTTCTCTGGGATACAATAAGAAGAAATAACTTCCTAACAGACAATTCAGTTCTCACATTAGCATAAATAAGCGATTAACAGATACATTTCTTCCGCTATCTCAAGCGAATTGTAGCCTGATCGTTAGTCCTGGAGCATGAACGAGCACGCTTCGTATTTAATTCATTTTCCCCACGGCGAGACTCTGAATGTCATGGGTCTCAGTACGAGGGGCGGGTGCGATGGGAAGGACAAGCTGAATGGAACACAGATCCTGAATGGCTGTCCCACGAATGCATTCCACGGTTTCAAAGGAATGGACAAGCGCGGATGAATTGTCAAGAAGCAACTATTTTATCAGGTCAGAAAGAGCAGTTGCTGGTGCTTTCGCACAGAGAGCGGGGATATCCAAATGACAGCGTTCGGTAAATTATGGGAGGAGACAGGAGAGAAAACAAGTTAACCCTCATAGGGCTTCTTCGGCGTGGATTGTAAGCCTAAAATGGCCAAATGGGCGCCGTATATAACCTGCCACCTTGTGCAGAATGAGCGGACAGGAGATTGCTATAAGACATGATGATGGACTGAATGAAGCAAGGACCCTGCGCCAGTCACCAGACATTGGAATGGCGATCTTTGAACACCCCACTCAGAGCACTTCAGGTGCCTGTAATACCTCTCACAAGGTTTTAAATATATTTCTTAGTTCTAAAAGAATTGCGACTGTCGAGTTGAAGCTTTCTCTCGCTTTATAAGAACTCGGCGAGCTCCACATGCAGATATGTTCTTATGAGCTCAAACAATCGTAAAGGCAAATGTCGTCGCTCGTTTTCTCCAAAGAAAAAGGAGACCTTGAAAGTGAGATGAAGGGAATGGCCTCGTCCACTTAGCAGTCGTCGAAGAGTGCAAAGGCTACACATTATTAACCTTGGGTAATGTCCAAAGTCCAACTCAATTTACAGCATGCTAAACCAGTTTACATGAGAGCATAATAGTACTCGTGACCTATTTGGCGAATCTAAGAGGTTTTTAGCGAAGAGTAATTGGTAGACATCTTAAACCAACTCACACAGATTCGCCGTGAGGGTCATCACCACGAGGAATAAGAGTGGGGGGGTCAGCCACTTTCTAGCAGGAAAGAAACATAATGAATATGTAATATCACAGAAGGTGGGGGAAGGTGGGCATACCGGTAGCGGAGTCGAAGCAACCAGAGGCAAGAGCAAGGCAGACATGAACACCTTCACACTCCAGAAGTACATTTTCTCAAAGCAAATTCAGTTTCTCGTGTACGGGACTTCCAAGTCTTTATACGAGTAGCTTTTGATGACCAAGAGCCCGCAAGGAGATGCGAATCAAGGAACCAAGAAGCAAATTGACTGCTTACGGAACACCAGGCAGATGAGCTGACTGAGCAAGATAGATTCAGAACGAAAGGTGACAGATATATCTCAAAAGCCGCACAGCAAGGGCAGAAAACAAGAAGCTGATCTTGGCTCGTGTTGTCTTACTTCAAAGCACGAGTTGCATTATAGTACAGTATGCGAAACAACGTTCTAGAAGAGGGTCAGTACACCAAGGTGCGAAAGTGAACAATTAACCTATCCATTTTCTTTTGTCTATCACAAATGGATCATCCACGTACATGGTCTCCGGTATGCGGAGCATGGACTACTGTCTCACCCTGGTGCTAAACGATGAGCGGGGGATAAAAATCGGGCGACTGTCGTATTATGCTTACCCGCTTTGCCGCAGCAATGCTCTGAATGTCATGGAACTCAGGACGAAGTGTGGATAGGATGGGAAGGCTTGATCAAATAGAACGCTGACCCTGAAGGAATGCCCCACGGATTTATCCTACGTTTCAAAAGATTAGTAACATAGACAGAAGTATAGGCAGACATAAGCTCACAAGATCAGGAAGAGCTGGTGCTGGTGCAGCCGCACCGAGAACGATGGTGTTCAGGATTATTATTCCAATAAGTAACTTCATGGGAGAGGGAAGAGAGGTCAGGGCGGTCTGAAGGCAATTGATTTGGTACATATGGATCTCTCGATCGTAAAACTCAAAGTGGTCAAATGGGCGCAGAGTTCCGACAGATTGTTACAATGTTTGATGATGGAGAGTTGGGTGCCTGCTTAGTTCACCGGAGCAGCGATGAGTGCTGAACGTCGCAGTTTCAAGTGCCTTGACTTCATGTAAACCTCTCTCTCTCATGAGATCCTCAAAGTTGAAATACCTCCCAGTCGCACAAGAAGAGGGCGAAGTCCAGCCAGAGCGCGCTGTGGCTTTGCAGCGAAAATATAACTACGCCCTAGCTGCCTGCGTGCTCCAGTCCATCCTGTTCCTTTGCGTTGGAATATTCCTCATTAACAGAAATGAGTGCAGCTATGGCCATAGACTTCTATATTGTATGTTCCAAAATTTCATTTCTTTATAGAAGAACCTCACAACACTATGGCAAGCACCGGCAAACGAAGCTCTAGAGTCAGAAATCAAAGTCTTCACAGTCGGAAAGCCATCTTGGGGTGGATATACACGATGGCAAGGATACACGAATGAGGTGGACAATGCATGGAAAGAGTTGTACAACAGTTCGTCAATTGGTTTCGTGGCAGTCAAGAGCAACTCCTGATGTGGGACTTGGAGAATCTATTCAGGTTAACCGGATTCCCAAATCACAGACATCTCTTCTTCCCAATAGAACATATCCCATTGCTGGAGATCCTGAAGGATACTATGTCATGGGCTTAGATGTTTTTCATCAGCTACACTGTTTGGTACGTTTGCGTGCTAAGCACGAATTACAGCCAAAAACATATAACGTTCGACAGAACATAGTTCGAATGGCATTCCGCAAAGAAAGATATTTAGACTATGCTACAGAGCTCAGTCAAGACCATGTGTGGCATTGCGTCGATGCAATTCGTCAATCACTTATGTAAGTTTATTCAATTCTCAGGCAGTTTGGGCCAACAGTTCACGATTTTTCTTTCAGGTGCAATGCCGACATCTCTGTGAATGTCTGGCAATGGGATGACAGACACAATAAGGTCATGGGCCGAAGTACTCAAGCTCACCAGTGTCATAACTTTGACAAAATCAGAAATTGGGCTCTCGAACATACATTGCCCAAAATGATCGATCTTTCAGTCAAGCTCCCAGAGGATGATTTGGTCTGGAAGCATGGGAATTATTGATTCTGAGTGTTGCACCTGAAAGAATCTAAGTGCTGTGGGTACGATGGGTATAAGGGAACTCACCAATAATTTAAATTAAATCCCACTTTTCACTCATCCGGACTTTCATCTATCTCTTTTGAGCTGAAATAAATGTCTTCTGCTTTGATTTCTATGAGGACTGATACACCAATGAGAGGAATAGCTGCCAACGAGAAAGAAAACGGGGTGAAAGGATTACTGCAGCTCATTAAAAGCTCCCAATAACTTGCTATTGAAAGAGCTCATCGATTTGACTTGTAGTAAGAATGAAAAGCTATCCCGGCATGGAATGTTTACGATTGTGCTATGTAGTCGAATACTGGTATGTTTAGCGCCGCCTCATCCGCCAAACTCTGTAGCCTAAGCCAGCTAGAGAACCTAGCGGCGGTATCAGGAGAAGGGAACCAAACCAATATATTCCAAACAAGGAAATGGAGTCGACATAACGAAATCTAGGATGAAGCATAGCTCCGGCCACAAGTAGAATAGACCATTCGGTCAAGAGAATGACGACCACAATTGTGGAAAGGTGATCAAGAAACCTAAACCTTATCCTTCTATGTCTAAGCCATTCATCAACACCGCAGGCCATAACGAAAAACAGCCCAATACCCACTGGGGTGGATAACAGGCCGGCGAGAAGTGCAGCGATGAGCTCAGCATGTTTGTCAAATTTTGAGGCATCTGATGGAATAACACGATTCCAGAGGTGAAAATGGTCAAGAAAGAAGCGTCCTAAAGCACAGGCTCCAATGTTATAGCTAGTAAAAGCTAATGTGATGCCAAGAAGCCAGGTGATAACGTCTCCCCAGTCGCTCCAGAATTGCTGCTAAAAATTGTTGAAGTGAGAAAGAAGAAAACATAAGAAAATCCGCTAAATGTACTGCTCTTGTGCTAGGGATGTATATATACTCAAGATCAGGGTGCTGAATGGTTCCTGGTTTAGGAGTACCCATCTCAAAGACGGTTATTCAAGAATATCAAAGACTAGGCCTAAGAGTACCCAAGTCTAAGAGTAATTCCCTGATATCAGGATTCCAAAATTTTGGGGTATTGAAGCTTGTTGGATCAAAGGCAGAGGCAAGCTGTTGAGCAGGGCGCCACATGCGAGTTCTTCTGAGTCAATGCTCTCAGAAATGTGTATCAATTTCCCATTTTCGGTAAATCAGCTTTTTTCGACTTTTATAGTGGTATGAGAAGAAACATATGTTTGGCATGGAGTCGCATGGCGAGCAGCTCGTATTGCAGCTTGCTTCCGAGACTCCAAGGTTCCATGACAAGCGAAGGCGAGTACAATTTCGAACCGGTCTCTCGGAATATCGTTATTAATCAAGAGCATGGCTTTCAGCTCGCAGAGGTAGCTATTATTGGAGTTACTGGAATAGCCTCTAATTTCTGTGTGCAGGCTCAGAGTGTGGGTCGTTCGCCGATCTTCTCCCCCGCCATTTACCTTGGCTGTAACCTTCCTCCAACGTTGGCGCCGAGGCTTCAAAGGGCAAAGTTGAGCACACCCACCTCGCAGCTTATTTCGATTGCACAAAATTGTGCATTGAACCACCCAAAATGCACCTTAGGCGTCACCTCCGCCCAGCCTGAAAGAATATAATGCCGTGGGTACGAAGGGTATAAAGGAATGCACCGAAAATTTAAATTAAATCCCAGTTTTCGCTCACCTGGACTTTCATCCATCTCTCTTGAGCAGAAAGCAATGACTTCTGCTTTGATTTTATGAAGATTGATATGGAGACGGAGGAAAGGTTGCCAATGACAAGGAAAACAGGGTGAAAGCATTACAGCAGGTCATTAAAAAAAACGCCGATAACTTGTTCTTGAGAGAGTTAATTGATGTGACTTGTCGTGAGAATGAAAAGCTATTTGAGTGTAAAGTGTTTACGATTGTGCTATGTGGTCGAGTACTGATATGCTTAGCGTCGCCTCTTACGCCAAGCCCTGTATCCCAGCGCAGCCAGAGAACCTAGTGTTGGTATCAGAAGAAGGGAACCAAACCAATATACTCCAAACAAGGAAACGGGGTCGACGTAACGAAATCTAGGATGAAGCATAGCTCCGGTCACAAGTAGAATAGACCATTCAGTCAGGAGAACGACAAATACAACTATGGAAAGGTGATCAAGAAATCTAAATCTTATCTTCCTGCGTTCAAGCCATTCATCAACACCGTGGGCCAAAATGTTAAGCAGCCCAAGTGTCGCTGGGGTAGATAACCAGCCAGCGAGAAGTGCAGCGATGAGCTCGGCATGTTTGTCTAATTTTGAAGCATCTGACGGAATAACACGATTCCAAAGGTGAAAATGGTCAAGAAAGAAGCGTCCTAAAGCACAGGCTCCAATGTTATAGCTTGTGAAAGCTAATGTGATGCCAAGCAGCCAGACGGTAAGGTCTCCCCACTCGCTCCAGAATTGCTGCTAAAAATTGTTGAAATGAGAAAGAGGAAAGCATAAGGAAATCCGCTAAAAACGTACTGCTCTTGTACGAGGGATACGAGGGATATATATATACCCAAGATCAGGTTGCTGAATGGTTCCTGGTTTGGGAGTACCCATCTGAAGGAAGGATATTCAAGAATATCAAAGACTAAGCCTAAGAGTAGCCAAGTCTAAGAGTAAGTCCCTGATGTCAAGATTCCAAAATTTTGGGGGTATCGAAGGTTGGATCACAGGCGGAGAGAAGCTGTTGTGCAGGGCGCTCCAGTTCGCACATACTGTTCTTCTGAGTCAATGCTCGCGGAAAGGTGTATCAATCTCCCCTTTTCGGTGAATCAGCTTTGTCCGTCTTCTATCGTGGTGAAAGAAGAAATTTGTGTTTGACATGGAGGTACATGGGGAGCGGCTAGTATTGCGGCTTGCTTCCGAGAATCCGAGGCAGTCGCTGACAAATGACGGCGAGTGCAGTTTCGAGCCCGTTACTTGTGATACTGTTCATAATCAAACGAATGGCAGTCAGCTCACAGAGGTAGTTGTTGTTAGAGTTACGAATGTAGCCTCTAATTTTTCTGTGCAGACTCAAATTGTTAGGCCGTTCGCCAATCTTCTTTCCCGCCATGTACATGTCTTGGCCCGTTAACCTTCCTGACACCAAAGGGCAACGCTGAGCACACTCATCTCGAGGTTTATTTCGGTTACACAAAATTTCTTGTTGAACGCCAGAAATGCACTTTTGACGTCACCTCCACCCAGCGGTAAAAATTCTTGTTCGTATCCAATCCTCGTTTAGGCCTTCCATGCTGCGTCTCTGTAAGGTTCTCACCAGCGAAATTCTGACATATATCCCGGCTTGCCGGGGTTTGCACCGCTACAAGCCCGTTATACGCCGTCGCTGTGGGTAATCAATTTGACTGCACGAATTCGACGGAAAACTTGCCGGCACGCAGCCTTGTCAGCTATTTGGGAGGAGAAGGTAAAACTCGTATAAATGCCTAAGAAGACAACCATGCTATCTGCAAGATAGCACCAAGAACAAGTGCTACCATGAAAGTGATCATCTTTGGAGCAACAGGTATGTTTTCCTTCTTTTACTTTTTTACCCGACTCTTCTCTCCTCGTGAAACAAAATGCAATAATGAATTTCTCATATTTCGAGCAGGTTCCATTGGGAGCAAAGCTCTGAAATCGTGTCTCGCACACAACTACGATGTGACTGCCTTCGTCCGCAGCCCCTCCAAGCTTCCTTCTGATCTCGTTTCCCACGAAAACCTAACTATTGTCCAAGGCGACGCCGTAGACCCACAAGCCGTGGCCGCTGCAATCGAAGGACACGATGCTGTTATTCAATCAGCGGCTTTTGGCTCCAACTTTGTATTCCCTTGGTCCAACAGGAGCGGGTCTGATCTTTCAGAGGAGATCGTCAGGACCGTCGTCGATGCTGCTGTACAAGTCCAGAAGAAGAGGACTGCAGAGGGTAAACCGCCCTTGAGAGTCTGGAATGTGTCAGGACTGGTTCTCATGGATTATCCACCTTCGCCCACTCCGAAGAAATCTATGTCGGACTTGCTGCCCTTCTTTCACCCTGAGAACAAGGTCAATTGGAACTATTTCAAAGATCATGGCACTACCTTAGATTGGAGCTTTTTGTGTCCTGGATTAATTCATGACGGTGATGTACGTCTCAGTAAATTTCTCAGCTCCATTCACCGTCATGCTGACTCTCTTTCTCTAGCCACGGGGACCTCTAGATGTATCGATAGAGTTTCCAAAAATATGGCGTGGTCCTTGGTTGCTACCTGGACGTCTACCCTTCATTGGAACTCGCCTTAATGTCCTCTACAACTTCAGTCAATTAGCCGTCACATTTGGGACATTAGGCGAGTTTCTTGCTGACAATCTTGGACCCGGAGGGGATTTTACTCAGATGAGAGTGGCCGTATTTGAAAAGTAGGGTAATGATGCTGTGGAAGATGTCTGACTCTGCAGTTTCATTTGCGCCTATACTTGTTTTGTCTGGTACTATACTGCGTGTGGTGTAACTTTGTAGCTTGACTTGATTTCCAAAGTACTTTAATGCTTTATAATACACATACTTTTATCCTCGGTTCTTAAAATCACGACTACTCTCTCACTCTCGATGCGGCTAGCTCAACTTTCAAAGATGGTGTAGAAGGCTCTTTACATAAAGGCCCATTCCTCATCGCCAATCGTAAACCCGCCTTTCCTGACACTCACTGTTGAAGATGTTTGCCCCTCAAGATTCAATCCCGGCACTCCTCATAAAAGCAGTTAATTTTCTATCAAAGGAAACTTTATTGCTGCGAAAAATGATGAACTTGTAAAAACAATAAGAAACCCATAAAATATCTACAGTTACGATTGTTGACGAGTACTTGTATGTTCATCGTCGCCTCTTATGCCAAACGCCGTAGCTAAAAACAGCCAGAATACAGAGCAGTATCAGAATTAGAGTACCAAGCCAATAAAGTCCAAACAAGGAAACAGGGTCAACGTAATGAAATTTGGGATGAAGTATGGCTCCTGCTACAAGCAGACCAGACCATTGGGCTAAGAACAAGACGGCCGCAAAGGTGTACTCGTGGTCGAGAAACTGAAAGATTATCTTTCTATGCTTAAGCCCTCCAATGCCCTGGTTCAAAATAAAAGCTAGCCCAGCAAACATTGGGATTGATAACCAAGCGGCAAGAACAGCACCGATGAGTTCTGCATATTTGTCCATTACTGAGACATCTGATGGTGTATCATGGTCCCGGAGGAGAAAAAAATCGAGAAATAAGCCTCCTAACGCACAGGCTCCGATATTATAGCCAGTAAAGATTATCGTGAGTTGGAAAAGAATCCCGAAATATCCTTCCCAGTCACTGAAGGACTGCTGCTAAAAATTAAGGACGTGAGAAAGAGAGATGAATAAAGAGGTACGCGGATGCATTCGTCTTACAGGAACGTCAAGGTCATGGTGCTGTATGGTTCCTGGTTTAGGTGTACCCATCCAAAGCAAGATTTTTCGATGGTAAACGAGGGCGAGCTCTGAGAGTAGCCAAGCCTGAAATTAACCCTCAAGTACCAAGGCTTTCAAATTTCCGGAACGTCGAAGGAGAGGTCAACGCCAGAGGCAGGCCGGTGTGGAGAGCGCTCAAGGTGGCATTCGACGGGAAGTACTTCTGAGTCAACCTTCACGATCTCGGAAAGATGTATCAATCCACCGTTTCGACGGATCACATTTGTCCGTCTTCTATGGCGACAAGGGAAGAAATATATGATTGACGTGGGCTCTGGTGGTTCTAAACAACGCGGCGAACGTGGCATCTGAGTCTTTTCAAGAGGTGCCCCTTTCAGCGGGCTATTCCAGAAATGGTCATGAAATGTCGTTCATTTAGAGATAACACTGACTTCACAAAACGGGACATTGGGAGGTACTATGTTCAGTACTGTGGCTTACCTTCCCTTCCAGAAATAAGAGGATATCGTGGAAAAGCGACTACTCCAACGTCATTTCGAATGTTGGCTGTGAGTCGCTCGACACAATGATTTGGCAAAACTGAAGGCTTATTCTCGGGTGAGTTGACAGAATTCTGGTAAGAAGGAAAGCCCTTGGAATTATCGATGATTACAGGTTAGGCGAAACTAGTGTGTTCACCGCCGCCTATTCTGCCAAGCTCTACTGCCAATACCAACCAGGTATCCGAGCGGAGGGACCAAAAGAAGAGAACCGAAGCAATATATTCCTAACAAGGAAATAGGGTCAACGTAATGAAATCTAGGATGAAGCATAGCTCCAGCCACAAGAAGAAGAGACCATTCGCTCAAGAGAACGACGACCACAACGGTGGAAATGTGATCTAGAAACCGAAATTTCAACTCTGCGCGTCTAAGCCAGCTATCGACGCCGAAACGTAGTATGAGAAGCAGCCCAATGGCCACTGGGGATGATAGCCAGCCAGCGAGCAACGCAGCGATGAGTTCCGCGTGTCTCTCAATTTTTGGGACATCTGGCGGTATAACACGGTCCCAGAGACGAAAGTGGTCGAGCATGAAGCGTCCTAAAGCACAGGCTCCTATATTATAGGTAGTAAGAGCTAATGTGATGCCAAGAAGCCAGGCGATAGGTATGACCCAGTTTCTCCAGAATCGCTGCTAAAAAATTATTGACATGAGGAAGTGGAATGTAGAAATAGATCCGTTGAATGTACCGCTCTTGTACGAGAAATATATATATGCTCAAGTTCGGGGTGCTGAATGGTTCCTGGTTTAGGTGTACCCATCTGAAGCAAAGATTTTCAAGATAAACAGAAACAAGTTTTCAGAGCAGCCAAGTCCAAGAGTAGTTCCCCGGTATCAAAATACCCAAAAGTTTGGGAGCCTCAAAGGAGGGATCAAAGCCAGAAGCAAGCTGTTGTGCGGAGCGCTTAGTATGCTGGTGTGCGTCTTCTGCGTCACCTCTCCAAAAGGTGAATTAACCTACCCATTCTTCGAATTAGCTGTATCCGACTTCTACGGTGGCAAAGGAAGAAATGTGTTTTGGCCAAAGAGTAATGTCTGAGTCCCATTCTGTACGGATTTCGGGATTTCCGTGAGCATGTTACCCTCCCATTCCATATTCGTCCCTGGTAAACTATTCAAGTAGGGATTTTCCGTCATATCCTTGTCTTCTCACTCTGTTCTATGTACAATTTGTTACGATTGGGTAGAAGTCATTCACAGTCCTTGTTACACGCGGCTAGGCAACCGGGAAAAAAGACAAGCATGGCATGAGCATATGAACTCGCGGTATGATGGTATATATATGTGTATAGAACTGATACGTTGTCACTCAGCGAAGATTCTGGTTAAGTAGAGAGAGGCAAAGTATAGACATCTCTATCATTCAATGGTGGGGCCAGTGATGTGATATAGAGTATCGTTCTCTCTGTTCTCCGATGCGAAGGGCGTAAGCACTTTGCACACAAGCCAACTATGTCGAAAGGATTTCGGATACTGAAGTTCCATCCCACACGTGAGGACCTTGCTTGAGAGGACAAACAAGTACCATGTATACAACTTCAATACCTCAAGAAGTAAAAAAAAAAGTAAGCGATTAAAATTCCAAAAAATCAAGAAGAACGAACATACAACAACGTTCAACAAAGATGAGAGCAAAAAAAGGTATCTGGTTCTAAAATTCATGCATTACACCACACATTCCCATACAAATCCTGCGCACGCGCAACCGCCCCTCCTCCCTCAACACCATCCTTCCCACTATCGACATATCCAACACCGTAACTGGCATGGGCATTGAACCTTCTCAAAGGACATTTGAAGCCCATAAAGTAAGGACAAGCTCGTTGGACAGCCGTACAGGTTTCGAGGCAAGGTAGCAAAACCCTGTAATCCGTGCTCATTGGTGGGAAATCCTGATTTCGCTGAGGAGAACCAGATGACATCGGGACAAGCGCACTGAAGACTTTCTGTGGGGCATTGTCATCATTATCGCTGTCGCCATTATCGTTCACAGCAATCCCTGTCTGTGTTGGACTAGGTACAGGTGAAGTGAAGGCGTCTGGTGAGGAAGGCGAAGGCTCCCCGCATCGTGTGAGGAGAGCTGTGCAGAGCCATTGTCGGTATTCTCGCTGGCAGTCGTCGCAGCTTACTAGCGGAGAATACTCGTCTCGACCACAAGCAAAGGTTTGGAGGGAGGTAGTGAAGTTGGTGAGACCTGACAAAATAGTCTTGCTAATCGCGGCTGGAAAGTTGTTGTCATTATAAAACGTGGCTGGAGGCGGTGGCGGAGGAAGTGGCATAGCATATGATGCGGTGGGGCAGAATGAAAGTCCGGTCACCAGTGGACATGAGAAAGAGGCTGCATGAAACGACGGTCAGTAAGCGATGGCTATACAATTAAGTGGCGACTCACCGGACTTGGTCGTAAAGTGGATAGGGCCACTAACTTTGTTGTTGTCTACGATGACATATGCAGTATAGTTGGTCGAAGCAGTCAATCCCTCAATCATCCATTGAGTCCTCCATCCTGCCCAGTCTCTCTGCCAAACTGTTGTGTTTGCTACCCGTCCCAAGGACTGCCTCTTTCGCAGTACACATGCTGGTGGACGCAACGCAGCATCCGTAGCAGAAGAAGTTGTCTCGATAAAGACAGTATAGTTCCCGATATTCGATGGCGGTGGTTGCTGCGTAAGGTTGGCCGACGGTAGGGTGTAGTTAGGCCATGATGGTTTCGTAGTGTCTAGTGTGCCAAATGGAGCAGAGAATAATAAGGCTTGGTTCGATGTGGTATCACCTAATAGTGGTGGTATTGCAAGAGATTCGTGGAGTGGACCTATGGAAGTTCCATTGAGCCACGAATGACGCACCACAGAAAGATTGAACGCAAGAACATACCTGAATCAGAAACTCCAATTTCAAATGCAGTTTGGCCAGCATTTTCTACTGCGAGAGAACCGCCTTGTGGAAAGAGACCCGTCCAATTGCCGAATCCCGTTAATAATGGAATTTCGAAGACATTATCTCCTCCCGACGAGCTTGGTGTAACACCAGTACTCGCATTATTCACGAAAAATCGAGGCGGTGATGTACCCGGGTCTGGACAAAGCGTTATGGTGATGTCTAGCGAGCTAGAGACTGGAAGATTGAAGGCAGGGGTATTCGTGGTTGGTGACACAGGAGTTACAGCGTTCAGTGGTAATGTAGTCCGCTGTTGAGCTGCTGCTAATGCAGCCCATAAAAGGGAGAGCAAAGCCTCCGGGAGCATGGCTCACTATGGAGGGGGGGTGATGAAGGCAAGAGGCAAGTTGGAGAAGAGGTCGCGCCAAGGCTCATCTGATCCGCCACTGCCTTTTCATGCGACCGTATCAAAAAAGTCGTTGACGTAGGTACAAAATATTCTCAAATATATGGTAAATGGCATTGATGTAGATAAGTTATGGAGGAGATCCATCTGGAGCAAAGGTAAGAGGTGTGAACGCCTAAACGGAATATTACAGGTCAGGAATTGTGAACAATTGCAGCAATAGACAAACTCACATAACCACCTCCAATGAAATGTTTACTGTTCCCTTCCACCCAATGTAATCGAAGTGTATGCAAAAAAGCGGACACGCCTTCGATCCCACACAATCCAGCAATTGTTGCCTGCAGCCACACAATGACCAAAGGAAGGGACGCCACAACGGAAATCCAATTCTCGAAGGGAAGAACACTTCCGAGCGTTTTACCCCAAAGAAGACTCGACAGCTCAGAGTGAGCAAGACTGAGTGCCCAGAGACGGAGGTAGGATGCGGTGTGAGAGATGCTGTTGATGCAAAACTCGACTGTGTGAATTATTTGATGGATGATGACATCGTCGAAGGACTCCTCTTCAGCCTAAAGCAAATATTGAGTTTAACAAGACGACTCTGAAAGTAAAAAGGAGCATACAGTGCCGTCATCTTGCGAGGTGTTCGCTTCAGCGCCTTCAGCCTCTTCCTCCTCTTCCTCGTTCTCTGGCACTTCTGATCCTTGGTTAGACAGCGATATATACCCAGCTGCCTCTCTGTCCCTTCTCTCTCGCCAAACTAAGAAGGGTTTCGCGCAAAGCATTACTGGAACGCAAATCCCCGCTATCCAAAGCAAAACAACCTGAACTCCTGCCTGCCCAGGATACAGCTCAAACCTCGGGTCAACAACCCCAGGTGCCAAAAACATGTCAATGAACATGGTGAGCAATGGAGGAGCTTCCCTCCCCAATGCATTCCAATCGACACTCCATTTGTACAAAATGCAGCCAACGAGGTAACCAAAAAGGGATTGGAAAAACAGCATTTGAGGGAGGAACATGGTGAAAATGTCGATTTTACTATTGAATTTGATGTAGTTGGGGACTTGAAGGCAAAGGGCAAGCGTCATCTAACAAGGGGTTTGAGTATAAAGCGTAATGGGGTGAAGAAGAGAGTGATAGCAAGTAGACACTGACGTGAAAGTAACCCAAAATAACGCTCAACTTCATCTTGTACGAGTTTTTGAACGTCAGAGAGTTATCAGCTTCATGCCATGCTGGATCTAAACCAAACGGATAAACATGCTCTCTAGCTGAACCCATCCATTTCGAGGTGTCGCCATCCCGATGAAAGTCCCATCCGGATTGAAATAGGTGGAGACTGAGGGAGAATATGTCGTTGTATATGAAACCAGAGAAGAGGGAGAAGAGCCCCATGAGTAAGATGATATATCGACCACTGTAAAAAATGAATCAATTGGCTATTGTCCAGACTTAGAACGTAAAAATGGAGAGGAACGTACGCAAAGAAGAGTTCAAAAATAGGATCCAACTCCTGCTTCATAAACGCCCGTTCCTTCATAATCATCCAAATAGCGAATACAAAAATTATAGCTGCATGCCCAATATCGCCGAACATGACTGAAAAAAGAAAAGGGAATGTGGATATCGCAAGTGTCCCAGGGTTGACTTCTTGATACTTTGAAATCCCATAAGCATCCAGAATCGTCTGGAACCCCACTGTGAGTCTGTTTGTGCGATGGAATGTAGGCGGAATCCTATTGGTAGGTATAACGTGCAAAACGGGAGGGTGAGAGGATCCCCATTGTTCTGAAGCATCTCTAAGAACAAGTTGAATTCTGGGAATTTCGGAAGTGGGAACCCATCCTTCAGCAATGAGAGTTCGACGACCAGCATCATAGTCAAACAGGTTGAGCGCCTCGTATACCAACTTCTCCTTTCGAATGACATCTTCCCAACTGCGAAGATTTTCGGCGAGTCTGGAAAGTTGTTGGAGGCGGGTCTCAGTCGTTTGTTGGAGGACAATCTGGAGGTCCTCTAGACGGGTAGTAACGTCGCGTAAAGCGTCAGAACGTTTCTGTGGATTTGAGTCGATAAGGAACAAAGTAGCATTCATCGACTCGGCCAGTTGCTGCACCTTGCGTACTAGCGACGCGCCATGCGTAAACACTATGAAAACATCCTTCCGCGTTTCCTCTCCACTGATCGGGTCGACAAAGGGCTGGTCGATAGCGGCATGCTTAAAGTATATGTTTCCACGGAGGAGGCGCCAAAGCAAACGCTCGAAGGTGGAGAGGCGACCTCGGTTAATGGTCCCAGCCAAAAACTCCATATCGAACTGATCTGAGGAACCTTCGGAACGATACTGGCCCTCTAAATCATCGCGGCCGTGGTCGAGCAGCAGTGGGGCAGAGGCATCATCAATGCTTCTTCGAATATCCGCAGTGTGAAAGACGTCAAAGAACACCGCAGTCTCGCGAAGGACATGCTGCGCTTCTAGTAATTCTCTCGTACTGTTCCCGAGCTGTTGGAAGGTTTGGTTGATCTGGGATAGTCTCTGATCATGCTCTGCGAGTGTTGCCTCCAATTCGTCAAGCCTCCGAGGTGCGCCCGTCCCAGTAGCCAGAAACGGAGGGGATTCGTCCAAGGAGCGGACGGCAACTCCTTCCGTTTGAATATATGAATTGAAGAGACGAAGAAGACGAGACATTTCTTCAATGCGACGAATTTCGCCAATAAACGAGCGTTGGAAAGGGTTGACTGTTGGGTTCAACTATAATATTTTGAGCTTTAAGGAGGAACCGAACAGAATAAGAAAGACAACGTACATCCCTGAATTGAACTAAGCCTAGTTGTCCCAGTTCGTAAACCATATCATGGGCAGCTTCTGTGGACACAAACATTTGCACGAGGCCCATCTCTTCCGAGCCTTGAAAAGCATGTGAGAAATGGTTCGCAAGGAGTGAGGAAAACACGATTTACGCAGGACATTTGAAGAGTCCTCCGCCATAGCGTTCTCAACGGGGGAGGGTTACAGAAACAAAACTAAGTCCATCCTGAAATGTAATCAGTTAATTTTTATACAAGGATTGCTATCCTTTGCAAATGACAGCTGCCACCGACTGTGCAAGCTGCGCTCGGTGTACTCTGCGGGTTAGTCGGACCCATGCAATTAACTCAACAGGGTTCTCACACAACTATGCACTATGCCCGGAAGGTGCAGAATATTTCCACCAGCTAAAGGCATCGAGTTTCTAATACGGAAGTGGAATTCTACGCCGTGAAGTACCGAAAACTCCAAAAGCGAACTTGGTAACGGTTGAACATGAAGGAGTCGGTTAATGTTTTTAGCAAGTTTCTAGGAATGTAAGACGATGGGATGCATCCATGGGTGACAATTTTTTGAATTCATGGTGGATGTTTGAGCCAAGGCGAACGAATTACTTCCGACGTCACCTTGCTCCAAACGGTCACCCTTCTTTGACCAAAACTTGAGGATTCGCATCTGAACACACATCTTACCTTCTTGGCCCGGTATACATGGCTTAAACCTGCTAAAAAAATTCATTCAACGTCGCATTTCAAGTACGAAACAAAAATGTGGTCACTTGCATTAGTGCTCTTTGTGACCCTCATTCCGCATGCCACTGCCTTATGGCCCAAACCGAAAGTCCTCAATACGGGAACAGAATTTCTGAAGCTTTCTCCATCTTTCACGGTCGTAGCCGAGACTTCGTTCCCACAAGACCTACTCGAAGCCATTTCCCGCACCAAACACTACTTGTCCACCGACAAGCTCGAACGTCTTGTTCCAGGACGTGGCTCAGACGATGCATCATCAGTTGAAAAGGCACCGTTCCTTGACAAGTTGACTATCTCTTTGGAAGGAGGTGGTGACTGGAGGTCTATTGCTGAAGAGTCTATAAAGCCTCTAGGCCAAAGGAATGAACATTACTCGTTACGAATTACAGAAGACGGAAAAGTTGCTGAGATCACGGCCGAAACCTCCCTTGGCGTTCTCAGAGGCTTAACGACCTTTGAGCAGTTGTGGCATTATTTA
Organism: Flagelloscypha sp. PMI_526; assembly: GCA_021399455.1. Taxonomy (NCBI): domain Eukaryota; kingdom Fungi; phylum Basidiomycota; class Agaricomycetes; order Agaricales; family Niaceae; genus Flagelloscypha; species Flagelloscypha sp. PMI_526. The sequence goes on along the minus strand of JAJTUO010000096.1, from coordinate 4,466 downwards.
GATGGTGTCACGTATTTCCACGAAGCGCCATTGTTTATTGACGATGAGCCTTCCTATGTGAGTTCCCTCCAACATTCTCTGCATTTAGTACTTATTATTTTGCAAGGTGTGGAGAGGTTTGATGTTGGATACGACCCGCAACTTGTTCGTCTGTCATTCAGCTCTTCGGATTTTTTTTTTTTCATAATCAGACAGTTTTCCCGTGAATGACATAAAACGTACCTTTGATACAATGTCAATGGTCAAGGTGAGGTAACCTAAAATTTTCTCATACTTTTTCTAACGACTGAATAGATGAATACCTTCCACTGGCATGTTGTGGATAGCCAAAGCTTCCCGCTCGAAGTTCCCGAATACCCCGAGCTCTCAGCCAAAGGCGCATATTCCAAGTCTGAAGTGTACTCGACGAAGGATGTTGAAGATCTGACGGCATATGCCGCCAAGGTATGTCACGAAAATTTTGTCCCTACCCGTCTGTCCTCACACTTTGCCCAGCGTGGAATTGATGTCGTTGTGGTAATTCTCAAAGAAATTCGTTGCATGCTTATCTTACTCATAGATTTTTCATTTTCTTTAGGAAGTTGACACACCGGGTCACACCGCCGCCATTAGCGAAGCCTACCCAGAGCATATCGCTTGTCCTTACGCTTCACCTTGGGGTGACTTTGCGGCTGAACCACCGGCCGGCCAACTTCGACTGGCATCCTCGGCAACGACGGAGTTCACTAAAAACCTTCTATCTGCTATTGCTATTAGGCTGCCCAGTACAATATTTAGCACTGGCGGAGATGAGATGAACGAGCATTGTTATGAAGTTGATGGACCGACGCAGAAAGATTTAATGAGCAAGGGATGGATATTGGAGGATGCTTTGAAAGCGTTCACAAGCGCTATTCATAATGGTTTGAAGGCGATTGGGAAAACGGCTGTTGTCTGGGAAGGCGCATCTTTTTTTTTGCCTCCTGAACCTTTCTTAACTATCATTCTAGATATGCTTTTGGAGCATTCACTGTCATTGCTTGAAGATACCATCGTCATGTAAACATTTCTCTTCCATAAATCCTGAAGTTGCATGTCCTAATAATATCCTGCAGGGTCTGGAAATCCTCTGAAAACGCCGGCAAAGTTGCCGGAGCTGGACATAGGCTGGTTCACGCACCTTCTGACTACTTTTACCTCGACTGTGGTGCTGGTGAATGGCTGGGAAATGCAGCAGATAGCACCTCCTGGTGTGATCCTTTCAAATCATGGCAAAAGGTATGGCGTTTTCCGGGAAAATCACAATTTTTACAAGTTCTGAGTACGCCTCTCATGTTTAGGCGTACACTTTCGACCCCATCGCGTCCATCCCCTCTTCCCAACAACATTTAGTTCTAGGCGGTCAACAGCTCCTTTGGGCTGAACAATCTGGCCCAGAGAATATGGATTCCATTATATGGCCACGAGCAGCTGCGTCTGCTGAAGTTTTCTGGACTGGTCAATACCGGGATTCTGTACAAGATGCTTTGCCTAGGTTGCATAACCTAAGGTTTAGGATGGTGAAGAGAGGTGTGAAAGCGATTCCGCTGCAGCCATATTGGTGTGCTCTAAGACCTGGAGCATGCGATGCCAGGGAGGATGCAAATGATGATATCAATGGAAAAAACGGGGAGAGCGAACAGTGGAGAGTGCGGCTTGAACTGTAAAAATTGAAAAGAGTTCCGGACTTTAGTTGTACAAATTGTCAAAACATTTTTTGGGGGGGGACTCTTTGGCATAGTTGTTCATGAGGAGGGCAGAAAAGAGCTAATTCGCTACCGAATTGAGGTGTAAACCTGACGTAAATAGACAGCAAAGGGCGTTTGTATAAAAGGATGCCTAAACACTGATCATAGATGGACTTGAAAGAAGAACGAAAGGATTGAATTCTCGGTAAGGGAGTCCATGGAATGTAGGTACAGTGGCTGTGGGTTAAGGACGCTAACCCTCACTCGCCTCTAGGAAATTGTGGAACCTTTCAGACATAAATACACGCTCTCCTCTCACTATTAAGAACGTGATATTGAAGCAATGATGGAACATACATCAGAGTGTTGTATTTTTCTGTAGGTAAGGTGACTCCACAAAATCAATAATCTGAATTCCTTCGTCTGTTACCACACACAACCTACCCGCAAATGGACTCAAAGAATAAAGCGTTCTGCCAAAACCGAGCCCATTAGCGAACGTATAAAGACGTCCTCTTCCAAGTTCAGCACCGCGACTGTCACTAGTCCGAGCACTAAGGTGAAATACAATTGCCATTTGTGGTTCGTACGAGGCAGCATGCAACAAGAGACTTTGATCAGGGCAGACGCAGGCATCCGCAATCATACCTTTTTGGATTGGGAAAGACTGAGGATGTTGGATGTGTAGGCAGTGGGATTGTTTGAATTCGAGCGGAAGAGGAGTAAATTTCGAAGAACTTGAAGATAGTTCCGTTCGGAAAAACTCGGTTCGCTCCAGCAACCAACTGCCGTCGTCGGCTTCGCACATAGATGGCCTGCCATCGTAGTCAGAAGCCGAATAATTCCCGCTGAAGCTCGTACTCCCGTTCACTGGAAATACCCCAAGACGATTGGGTCTCCCAGGCTCAGCAGGAACGTGAAGTAAGGCAGGGTTGTCAAGCTTAATACAGAGTTCGGGAGCATAAGTGTGCTTGGGAGGAAGCTCAGGGAGAGCATACACAACCATTTCCTGTGATGTCTTTTCAAATGCTATAATAAAATCCCGAACAACAATCATCTAGAAATTTGCTGAGTACATGAGCTGTTGAAGGTGGAAGACATACTGTTGACCTGATGTCAGCATCTTTTGCATCGGCAGCCCATGTTGCACAACTCCCTTGCGCAAAATCCCAGAGCAAATAATGTTTGCCCTTCTGTGAGTGTTCAAAGGTCGTAACTAGGAGTGTAAAGCTTGGCGGCATGCACCAAGGGCCCCACCAAGTCACCGAAAATGAATCTGTGTCAAGTTGGGAGAGAAGCTCGAGTCGAGTATCATCATGTACGACAGACGAAAATGTGAATCGAAAAGCAAGCCATTGATCCAATCTAGCGCTCCGTCAAAATATCAAAATTCTAATGGGAACCAAGGGGCTTACCCTTGTGATTGAGCGACAATCCGAAGACATGCAACGAAACTATTATCAGTTTCCATCTCTATGGTCATTATGGATTTACTATCCGAAGGAATATTGACTGCAAAAGAGCCGACTAGGATAGGGGAAGGGGTCTGTAAAGTCCACACTCGGAGACCGGAGTCGTGCAGAGCAAAGAGGAATTGACCATCTGGAGTCTGTTCGAGGTCGGAAATATGTTCTTCAATAGCAATCGAGCGAATGGTCTTGTGGAACGGAGGGAGTCCATCCTCTAAGTTTCGCAAAACTAACTGGAACCGAATCCAGGCCGTTGCGCGAAGCTCAATGTCCGATTTCGAACAAGCATTTGGTGGAATCGAGGGTACAGGAAGGTTGAGATCAGAACATGTTCTCTTTAACACAGCCAACCATACAATCTGCTCATTTGAGAGCTCATCAAACGTTTTACAGCACTATACTGAGAATCAATAACAGCAGGTCGCGAGGTTCAATCGCTGACTTGACGGAGCTGAGCCACGGTTTGGGCATTGCACATTGAGAAAATGTGAAGGAGCAGGTCATTGGGTAAATTGCTGAGGTTTGCTTTCTTCGTTTTCAACAACCTTTCTTGATCAAAGAGTTAATTTTAAATACCTTGTTTAGAATGAAGTTCCGGTTCCTTTTCATGATTGTCTTCCAGATGCTGTTGCATTGTGGAGGTTGGATGACTGTTAGACTGTGGACGGCGCCAAGCAGCTGATGTCTGTTGAAAGAAAGAGTCCTTGAGGAACAGACCAAGTCACCAAAGTTTGCTAATGCAGTGACGAACGTGACACGTGAAGTATACAAATGTATGGCGGTGAGAGCCAAGGCGCGTCTGTCAGGCGGTTACGTCATCACTCCAGCGCGTCGAATTCAAGGTCCTTGGTTCGGACTCCCATTCCCTTCCCATCATGGACTGCACTCCCAACAGTTAGAGCACTAGTCCCTCTGGGCTCCGGTTGAAACCGCAAAGCATCTTTCAACTGATACGATTTGACTCAGTCCTAGAGTTTGGTTTCTAACCGCTGCTGTTGACGTCGAAACTATCCTTCTTCCTTTCGTCCCGCTACGAGTGAAACCTTTCGTCCTGTTTCATGCCTACCCCAAAACCAGGAACTCTTCAACACCCTGATCTTGAGATTCTACGTCTCCCCCGCAAAAAGGTGCGCGATACTCAACACACTTTTTTTTTGGCTTGGTGAGTTGATTCAACATGTCCTACAGAAATGGTTTTCCGGCGACGTTGAGTTCGTCTTTTGGCTTACATTTATTACGGCAATATTTTGTGGGTTCAACATCTCAGCCTGTGCCCTCGGACGTTTCTTCC
>JAJTUO010000095.1:0-115868 GCA_021399455.1 Flagelloscypha sp. PMI_526 | reverse complement strand
TGAGGGTTGAAGACGTCAGCTCGAACATTTACACCAGGCTCCATCGACCTTTTTATTTCGACGTAAGAATCTGCGTACTCAGTTCCACGGACCGCTTCCATCACGAGGACACTGGGAGAAATGTCGGGTGATCCAGATTACTGCCCTAGGGCGTTGGCAAGGCGGGCCAGAGGCGCAGGAAGCAGGCGGTCCGCGTTTTCCCACTTGCCACGCGAACGTGTGGGGAAATAAGGGTCTCCTTGGCTTCGAATGAGTCCGTGTTCCTGAATGGTGAAAATCTCGAGTAAAGATTCACGAGTCGTGGAAGAAGACTTGGCTGTGGCCACTTTCATCATGATGGTGGAAGAATAGGGAAGGCCCGCCAATTCCCGGCGCGCTCTGAGTGTCTCGATTTGGTCAGAAGACTTGTTGGTCCTAATCATTGTCGGGATGCAAGGCTTCTTTACATTGTTCTTTGACAGACTTCCGCTTTTCGAAGCAAAATCGCTATCACTGCATTTCAAGTAACTTGTAGTGAAGACAGGAAGATATTTTAGAAGTACAGCTCAGAATGAGTAATCAGAAGGCGTTCTCCGTGGAACCCGCAGGGATATAAGAGAGCCAGATGCTTTTCAGATTTCAGGAGAAGGGAAAAACTAGTGGAACTTTGGAGTGTTGAGAGTGTTTTCAAATCAAGACAAGCTTATAGAACGCGAGTCAAGGTGGCACCATTCCATCCTCAAGGATTAACTGTCATAGCATGCATAGATGCTTCCAAAAATCTCCTGAATTTCCAATGGTAACCAAGACCAGAGGGTGCCAAAATGCAGTGAAGGTGTATGGATGAATGCAGAGATGCGAACACGATGAATATCACCCCCTTAAAACTCAACAACCTAGGTCAGAACGGAGATTGTCCAAACTACAAGGAGAATCTCATCAATAAATGGCGCAAATCACATAATTCAGGGTTTTGTCGGGAGTTACAAACCTACCACGGTCAAACTTACCAAGGGATCTGGGAACATCAACCCTGCTGAAAGCAATAAAGCATTACTCTGACAGCAGTTACCACATGTAGTAATGGTGTGGGGCCCAAGCGGGAGCGGCGGTGGCAAATCATCCCGGCCAAACGAAAACCGGTGTTTTGGCACAACCAGAGAGCTCAATCCCTCATTTGAGCAGAACACAACAGGTGTAGCCGAAGGACTGTATGAAACCAGGGGATAAGTGATGGTCGGCGCACCCGTTGCACCAAGCTACGGGATAGCTGACAGGCGCACCTTCGAAGGTAGGGGAAAATAAAATTAATGCAGGAGAAACTCGAGAATCAAGATGGAAGAGTAAAGATTGGATAAGCGGTCACAGGTGACTTGGTGGCGAGAGGCAAGCTTTGAAGTGTTTATCACACCTTTCCTTAAACCATCACCATCGCCTACAGTCAGACTTCTTTCGTAGCAGACTGAGATGGAACCAGCTTGGATACATCGCGGAGTTAATTGTATTCCGTTTGAATATTCCTCGGCATGAGCGAACCACGACGTGGTAATTGTGAGCCCCTTGATGGAGACGCTCCTCCTTGCCAGTGCCCCGCCTACCCAGTATCTTCGTCAAAGGTATTATCAAACAGCACATGCAGGAATGACAGCGCCCAGTATTTTTCTGGGACCGTCGAACGCGAACACATTCGTGAATCCTACAGGAACCGGTAGCTTTGGTCAGGCTATATAACTGGGGTATCAAGCCGACGAATTCTCTCATTCGAGCTGACTTAAGAAAGTGCAGAATGAACAGCGAAGCCACAGACCTTGAGAACAACTTGAAAAACCAGGTGCGGCGAATGCAACGAAGGTACTCGGATGTTCCTCTAGGACTTCCGTAGTTTCAACTGAATACATAATTTCAGGGTCCAGCAGATGGAAGCAAAGAGAAGAAGAAGCTTTCAGCAGGACGAGTCCGAATTAGAAGAAGGTCCCATTCTTCTTCGCCATCCGTATGCATCGTCCGGCGGGGCAGGCTCCCACGGTTCATTTTTTAATTCTTTATTATGTCGTACGAGAGACTCATGACAACCGTTTACCTAGGGAATTCCCATTATAACCTTCCTTCGACATGGTGAGTGCTCTATTCTTACGATCACAGCCCACCTCAAATGAAACACTAGGTTTGAAGCCTTCTTTATTAATCGTGCGGCTTTTGCAATGTTCCTCGACCCCGAAATGTTCTTGCAGTCATGTAGTAACATAAGTCCGACAGTTTCTCCTGAACTACGTTGGATGTGCTACCTCTGTGGTGGTCTTATTCTTGGTGATGATGAGAAAGTTGCAACCTTGGTTTTTGCCGCTAAAGGAAACGAGAGTCACATTGTGGGCTCTATGTCCCAAGAAAAATCTACTAGACAGGGTCTAGAGTGCCTTCAAACATCGGTACTATGGGTAAAACTCCACCTTTATTCTAATAGATTGCTCGGTGAGTGCCTTCTAACGAAGCTTTATACGGTACTCAAGCAACACATGCGCTTCAGAGGCTAACTATAGCTCAACAAGGGCCTGCGCAACTGCTGCTTCTTTGCAACTCGGTTCTTTAGGTTCCCAGAATACAAACAGCTCAATAGACAAAATACTCAGTCGGGAAGATGGCGAGAAGATCCACTCGTTGTGGGCTATGTACGGTCAGTTCCCAAAATTGCTAGTCCATTGAGACAAAGACAGCTTATATTATAATAAAGATAGTGAATATGTCCTTGCGATGGCTCGAAACGGTGTGATCAACTTGAGCGAAGACGCCGGCAAACCCTCATTGCACATTGACACCCCTTTGCCAAGGTCGTTTGATGAATACGACTCGGTGGAGCTTATTTTCTTGAAATGTGCAAAACCGGAATATTCACTGTTTACGTTAGGTTCGCATTCATCGCATTCCACCAGAGAACACCATCAAGAAATTTCGCACGTCTACTCATCCTATTGCCGCTAATGAAAGTCTCCCAAGCTTACAGGCTAAAGCAATTGCGTTCTTTTACTTGGCATACCTTCACTACAGCGGTGCAAAACAGAATCCCTCACCGTATCCAGACGAGATGAGCACTTTCCATCGTCGAGATGCTCAAATTCTCTCGTTCATTCAGACAATGCCTCCTCTAGGCCGCGGGGCAAATCTATATCATTCCATTCGATATCAAACCAACATTCATGCAGCACGAATCACTCTTCATTTCCTCTATGTGAAAACATACGAACCATCCAAGCAGCCTTCTCTCGATTCCGCAATCGAAATATTTCGACTCGCAGCTTTATTGCCCATAGAGTTCAAATTTATTGATGCCTCTTTTGCTTTAGCATGGGAACGAGCTAGTTTTGTTCTCACTTGCATCAACGAAGCTGAGTGGGGGAGGCACGGTGCAGATATTGTGAGAAAAGGGCTGCTGAGCATTGCAAAATACCGCACAACAAATTCTTTTATGGGTAAGTTCTATTAATACACTTCGAATAAATGTTCTTAACATATCTTCATAGATGAACGCATTGGAAGGGTAGTTAGCGCCTTCGCCAAGTCGATGGTGTTGGGACTGAATTGACGAGATAGTTTATCTCTCAATATGGCTCGTTATTTATTTGTCGTATTTAAGCCCACTCGCAGTTTATCAGATTACAGAATATATTAGACACAAACTACCCCGAGCCCTGAAGGTATTGCCGGGGTAGAAGATCATGACCTCGCTAGTATTTATTTTAGCACCAAAGCGAAATCAATTCGCATATTATCGACTTATCAAGGACAGCAGCCCTGCAATTATATATCCCGATGGTCAAAGACTGTTAATAATAAATTGAGGTAAAATCAAGGCCATATGGACCAAGATGATTTCTTACTTACATCCGGACAAAGACGCACCAAAGAACATCCGGAAAGTGTAGCTTCATTATCTTCGACTGGTTAATTGAATTCATTGACAATGAGAGGCTCCACCTTGACAAGGCTGAGAGATCCGGTCCTTTTCCATTCTCCGAGGCCCTCAATGCACACGCGGATAAGGTACCATCTAAGTGCAGGATCGCAAATTGAGATATAACTAGTTAATAGGAAGAAGTTAAACGATGGACGGATTTGAACGACGAACAAGCGACGACGAGTGATGAACAAGGCTTGAATTGTCCATAAAATTCGAGACATTTGAGGCTTCGTCTTCGTTTCGATCAAATAGTATCTCATATCCAGTCCTGAAGTCAACCGGGTAGACCATTAGCGGGCGGAAGTAGAGGAACGGCAAATCGACACTGATCCAGGGTCAGGACATGGACCTTGCTTTCCAACTATCACAACCAAGCAGCCTTCCCAACCGTTCCATCCCAATTCTCTTCGTACAACCTGGAACAAACAACATTATTTGAATGGAGGCGTAGTCGATATTGAAAGTATTGTTAATACATAACGGATTGCTCGCGCCATCCCATATCCTCGTGCATGTCCTCTGCAAGCACGAGGCTTAATGCCTCAAGACACCTCCGATGAACCAGGACATCCGTATCCTTCATGTCTCTGATTCTTCCTTTCCGAGGGGACACTTGATCACTTCGCCTTCTACGCCTCTTGCACCTACCACTCATACTCCGCCTCTGTAACCTGATCCAATTCGCTTCCGAATACTTAGCGGATGTGGTGCCTGGCATAGTAAGTGATTTCATTTCAGTCCAGGGCATGCATGGCCTGAAAAGCAAAATTACACTCTAGTTTTGATTATCGCGTTTTCGGGAAAATCACTCTTTCATGCGCGAGCCCATCCAATCCCGATAATCGATCGCTCTTCAAATTGGAGCCTTGGCATTTCGCTTCTCTGAACTCACAGGCGGTATCCTCTAGTCTCGGTCCTTTGCTTCCTCCTTCCACTCTCGCTTTAAAAGCCATCTGGCTGTGGGTATTGGTTGAAGTGCTCACTCTGTCGGTAATGGACATGATAACCGGCGAAGCCACTTACCCCGCATCGGGAGACCTTGATACACTTTCAACTACGCCATCACACCTCATGCTTCGACTGCTTCTTCCACGACTACGAGTCGGCAAGCTGATTCAATCCGAATTGCCCAAGTACGGCCCAAGCTCAATCATTTACCTCATGGCTTTCTATTAGACCTTTTCCTTTTTTTCTACACTGAGAAAGGATCGGATCCTTTGGAGTGCACTTTTAGGAGCCAAGTTGCCGTTTAGTCGAGAAAGTATTGTCTGGACGATGACGTCCTCTTGTTTGGGATCAGGCAACTTCCGCTCGGATAACCCTCGATTGCGGGTGCATGGTAACGCGGAGTCGACGAATGGAGGTATCGAATCATAGCGGGTTTCAGGATAATGTTTGTTTGAAATTATGTCATATATAACCTGGTGCTAATCATACAGCTGAGACTGTGCTCCTTCAGGTCCGAGTTCCTTGTTCCGGCGACATACGACCACTATGGGATGTCGCAGTCCGGATGTCGGGTATAGAACATGTTCTCTTGTTTGTCTCTTGTTGTCTCGATCTGTTTATTATTGTGAATGAAACCGAATGAGGAAACTTGAGCTAGAATACACACTGCAACACATGTACATGCACGTCCCCTATGCATATGCTGAGTACTTGTTTTACAGGTAGGCGATAAGCAGTCCTTCACATTCCCGGATCTGTACCGCTCATGGAAATGCTGGAGTATCGGTCTAGCTATGAAGAAGTACAGGGTGGAACTCCACTCACTTGGCAACCTCTCCAATAATCACCGACGCTGTCAATTCTTAGCAAAAAGTCATAAGTTTGTACTAAATGGACCCACCGTTCATGCTCACACATAGTCAACGAGTTGTATGTCCAGAAGAGGATGGGAGGAAGGGGTAAAAGTAATCATCGAGATAGCTGAGAGAGCAACTCTTTATAAAGAAGAGACATGATGTCAGCAGGATGCGTGGATCATCGAAGGGATTTGCTATTGCAAACTAAAGTCAGAGATGCGTTGCAGCCTGGAGGGGTCTTCCGTATTAAGCGGCCTCCGAGGACTGCCTAGTTCAGATTTCGCCCGGACCCCCGCCTCCGTAGAAAAAAAAAATCAATTTCTCTTTTCTTTGAGAGTATGTAATATCGGCTCACTCAAGGGCGGGGGACGAAGATACAGTTATCAGAAGCTTTGCTGAACAGGGAATCTCGTGACGAGGGGCTAGACGTTTGTTCCTGTGGATCTGGGCAAATCACTGACACGCGTCTCTAGTTCAGCTTTCTTTGTTCACCTTCTAGAGCTTCCGAAATCATCAACACCTTGGGTCCAGATCGGGATCCCATTGAAAGAAGCACATGCACGTGATGGTCGGGAAGCCGTCCTTTTGTCAGTCTGACGATTCAATTACCCGAAACAGGGTCATTGATGTTCGTGGGACGTAATCCTTAGAAAGAGGTGGTGTGGAAAGTGCGTAGTTCTGGGTAGAAAGATAGAACTGTTTAGGACTAAGGATCCCAGCCAGAAAAAGGAAGAATGTGACTACCCTAGTAAAGATGAGATACAAAGAGCAAGTATGCAGCTGGGAACAGAAGCTAGCCTCATATGGCGATTTTTTCCTGTTCGCTTCCCTAGTCCGGAAGTCCTTTGAATGTGTGTCTCACGTACAGGCGTTTAGATAGCCAGCCTGACGACTGGACCGTTCCAAAGTCGGGTAAACTGTGCAGTCTAGTGGGACCTTGTCCCTGTCAACTACGAAGAAATAAGTGTATTATGCACGTGAGAAAATCATCAGGTCGCTTCTTAGTCTATAAGAACGCTCCTCGACCTTCCTTTAACTGCCTCTTGACAGAGAAGGTCAAAGCATTTGTGGGAATGCAAGCCCTCTCTGGCGTTCTTCTGCAGTCCCAACGAGAAGCCGTTTGCTCCGAGCAAAAGAGACGGAGTGCTATTCTCAGCTTAAAAGCACCGCAGCCTAGCAAGTACCAGATGTGGCCGGGTGTTTGGATGGTACTGGCCCAAGATCACGAAGGTCCTTGAGATGTATCAGTGAGTTACACCAAGCCCTTGGAAGGTTCAAGTAATTCCCGGCTTTTCAACTTCTAGACGAGGCAATAGCGCGAAGCTTAAAGAACCCTGCACACCGACTCCAGGGTTAAATAAAAACCGCCCACATTCGGCATCTCACCGGAATGTCATAACCAAAATAAGGAGCCAGTTCAAAGTGAGAGGTATTGAAAAGAAGCTTTTAGACAAGCCGGGATGTCAGATGAGCATGGCGGTAGGGTGCAGGCTGGACGCGCCTACACTCGTCGCGTTTTGATCGCAACCTTCTGCACGCGTTTCACATCGACCACTCAAAATGCCTCCGAAGAGGTCTAACGTTCAGAAACGCGCCTTCTTGGCCGCTATTTCTTTCAGACAAACCTCCAAGCTCCATTTCCTCCGTGAACCTTGAAAATAAAATGAGTGCGACGAATAAGACTACCCATGGTTCTGGGGAAGATATCTATTCTAATTCTACACGTCCCTCAATCCTTTTGTGGGACATTCTTCTTACTGTCATCGCTCATCTAGTTGATAGAACACTGGTCCTTTCATATGGTGAACGGGGAACAACGATACGAAAATGGCGATTTCCTCCACGCCCTCCAAATTTTTAAAAGGGAGATTATTGCTTTGACAAATGAGAACTTAGCATCTAGGATACCGTTCTCCGCTGTGTCGACTACCCGCACCTTTAGACAACCGGACTATGCTGCCCTAGATGTTATAGATTACATTCACCTATCTGGGTTCTGCCTGAAAATGGGGCAATGTCTCGAAAAACTTGACCGTATTGTAGAGGCCCTTCCGTGGTTTCAAGAGGTACCCCTTCTTGACGTGAATGGGCGGTACAAGAGTCAACCTATGTTTGGTATGTGTCATAGAGGCTCATTCATGACAATAGTTGGTTTAATCCACGGTCCCAGACTTTAAATTGCTTCGTGTTGCTGACCATGGCTTTTGGGTCACATTAACGCATGCCAACCTCGCCCATGCACGCTCGTCAAAGCGACTCAACAACACGTCGATGGCAACCCTATACGCCTGGACGACGATCACAGATACTCCCCAAGCCTCCCATTTTGCTGGCGTCGATGCAGACGAACTAAGGGCATTATTCATAAGAATGAACATACCGCCTTCTTCTCAGCTCGGGCTCCTGAACCCAAAGCGATCAGCATAGCCAAGCTCGATGAGCCATCCCTTCAAGTTCGAGGCAGCTGGCAGAACCTCTTGACACCAAAGTCTCCGATGTCGGCTCGCCAGTCCACCATTTCTTTCCTCTGGCATGGCTGATTGAATCTGCAACGTTGTCCTCTCATTTTTATACCTTTCTAGAACGATTGTACGTGATCGGGGGTCAAACTGAACGTGACGTCTACCTTCGGGATGTTTGGTCTATCTCCATCGACGAACTCCATAACGGTTGGGTACATTTGCCATCCATTCCACAAGCGGCAGAAGCTGAATTCTACAGCGTAACCAGTGCAGTGTACAAAGACCGAGCGTACATCTTCACGGGCTCGCAGAAAATGTGGTATTTCCACCTCGTCGCCTCCCAGTGGTCTTTTTTCAATATGCGTATGAAGGGATCTTGGCCGTATAGCGAAGGCTATCTTACTAACCCTGGGTCTGTGCTTATCGGGAGTCAGTTATATGTATTTGGTGGTTGCACTCGCGGTAGTGCACTCGGTAGTGATCTGCTCGTCTAGATCGACCTGGAGGACCTGACTATGGAGGAACTGAGCGGACGGACAGTTGGATTTCGTCCCGACCACGAATCGCCTGGAATGCGTCATTTCCCCACAATGTGGAAGGAGAAAGATGATTTATTTATTTTTTTATGATGTATGGAGATGCGGACAGGATCACCGCAAAGCTTTTTGGAGAAGTTGTGAGAGTGCCATTCTCGTCATCCAGCGAACTCACGCTTTTACTGGTTTAGAATGGCGGGATGGCCGTATGTGCTTACGATGACTTGTGGTATTACAACATCAAGGAGAAGAGGTGGAAGAAACAAATCTTTGGAGGATTGCCGCCATGTGCTCGTTCCGAAATGGGAGTTGTCTTCGTACGTATCTTCAGGACCCACAGTTCCATCCCCCACTAACTCAAAAATAGAACCCGATTCTTGATAAAACCTTTTTCTTTGGCGGATACTCTCCCACCTTGGTATGCCGTGCTTTAACCGTCCTTGACTTTTCGCTGAATTAGGCTGGGCCGGGTTTAGCCTAGTTGTCCTCAGGAGAACCCTTCTTCCCAGAGCCATTTCAAGAATGTTGGAAAGACCTCAGACTTGGACTCGTTTGGATTCAGCTACTTTGCGGATACTTTTTTGTCAAAGGCGGCTCGTAGAACCATTTCCGAATCGTTTTGACGAAAGGATTCTCAACGTACCGCGCTTAAGGCCACTTGCACTGTGATCCGCAGTCTGGAAATGTTTTTTGTGGGGAGGGTATACGAATAATTAGTATATGCCTGGGAGGACAAAAGCTTTAGCCAAGTCGTATAATGATTTGTGGAGATTAAAAGTTTGATTTAGAGGGGCCGGATGGAGGTTTTGAAGGTATTGATTGGGACGGCGAGGGTCGGACGGCGCGTTTTCGCGACTTCTCCTTTGTGAATTATGGAGTAAACGGGTGCCGCAACCCAGGCAAAGGCTGGTCCTTATATGAGGTGCTTCAGTTGTGGAGGCACAGGACAGTGGAAGAAATGTGCAGGTGAGTTGACTTTGATTGCAGTAAGCCTTTACTCGCGGAGATTGTCTAACGAAGGTACTTGCGGTGTAGTAGCAACATTCTGTGATTCGGTTTGTCAGAGAGAAGCCTGGAAGGACCACAAGGTATACATTAGTTAAAGTCCTTTTCGGTACTTCCTAACGTTCTCTCCGTGCAGGCAATTCACAAGTGCGCGAAACGTTAATACATACTGGTTGAAGATAAGCTTAGACGAATTTAATGTCTTGCCATTCTTTAGTGTAAACTCTTGCTAATTGCTTATAATCGTTGTGGAAGGCACATTTAATCCACTCAATACAGACCTGATAAAAAGAACCTTTGATTCTGTGGAGAAATGAATGAACGACTTCCGCTACTGGAATTATCATTTCTCTTACCCACTTGTGGTTCATTAAAGCGTTTGAGATGCTGTCTAATAAATTAGAGCATGTCAGGATATCGGACTGGGCTTCTTCGCGGTTATGCTGCTTGATCCTTACCATCACGACAATCCCGTCCAGAAAGCATATTTCACCAGCTCTACGTCTGTGGCTAGACAAGGATGCCACCTGCTGACAACATCAAAATGAGCTGTTAGGTATTGGTAGCAAAGTTAAATAAACTGGTAGGAATTTCAAGGCACAGCGGAAAACTGAATTACGGTTGACATGCTGTAGAAACTTTCTTGATTCTTTCCATGAAGGATAACACACTCCCCCCTGAAATCTGGCTTCAAGTTATCGATTACCTTCCATATGACTCTCTTGTATCTTTCAAGAATGCTAGCCGGACGTTTCACCAAATTGCTTTGGAAAAAGTCGCAGCGTTCTTGGACCTTGCACCAGACGAGCCTGTAGCGGAGAAGAGATTAGATGCTGTAAAAAGGCGAACAGAACTTGCACTGTATGCTCTAATCATTAATTTGAGTGTCTTTTCTCATTTTACCTCATTTAGGGACATTCTCTTTGCCATCCGTTCTTTACGGCTCACTTCCCATATTGACAAAAACATGAGTCGCACAAGACCCGCCAATATCGTTGCTAGAATGGTCGGAAAGACCCAAGTTTTCAAACAACCTTTCTCCCCACCGCTTAGCCAGCAAGTTGAAGAGCAGATAGTTGGCCTCCTCCCGTCCCTCGAAGGGGTGCATCGACTCTCAATAGTGGACTCGAACTTCTCTCATTCTGCTATGCGCCATCCATGTCCTAGCATCAGTCTAGCATGGTCTCTTTACGCAGCACGCCTTACCTTCCTTTCTCTGGAACTCGTTAAAGAGAACGTCGGAAAAATCATTATCCCTTTACATGATGACCTCTCTCTACCTCAACTCCGAACTTTCAGATTGAGCATTTGTTCTTTCGGTGCAGAGATGGACCAGGATCTCCACACTAGAATTGGAGGACTACTCAGAATGGCTCCGCTACTTCAGGAAGTCGATTTCCGCTTCAAGCACGAGTGGGAGTCGAATGGTGTTCGCATCAGGTTTCCAGAAAGCTCTTCTATGCACTCGAAACTTCGCGTATTTAAGTGGACGAAAGATCATGCCGCAAATCGCACCATTGTCGGTAGTGCTCTGAACTTTGTCAAGACTTTTGCCTCACAGCTCGAGGTCATACATCTCAGCCCTGCGCCGACGTTGGGATTTTGGCGTCACCTCGATTTTGCGCACCTCGTTGAGCTTAGGGCAGACCTCGTAGTTTGTCAGGATCCAAGGGTGCTTTTCGATGCGCTTTCCCATGCTGGCGTCATCCGAATCCTCGAAATCACTGGAATGTCACCATCCTATGCCGGTGCTCATTTGTACTATATCATGAAAAAGTTACCCTCTTTAAGAGAGTTCTACTGTCCAGTTCACTTTGACACCTTTGACGTCAAGGTTTTGCGAATGTTTGCAGAGAAGACTCCGAATTTGCAAAAGCTCATGCTAAACTTCCACAAGGGATATCCATTGCAGCTCCACTCCGTACGTTTCACTTTTTGCGCTCTGCTTCGTGACTTATTAATGATGCCACTTTTCTGACCCAGGCAGAAAAGCTAGCAGACTTTGAAGTCTCCCATGAGAATCCACCGCTGACTGATTGGATACACGACTTTGGCATTGCTGTTCCTAGCGTTGGCGTTCCCATGGAGGATATATCCGTTCTGCGCCCGTTGTTGGAAGCCATTGCTGGCATGGTTCTATCCCTTCGGTCATTATATGGAACCGGTAACATGAATGTTTTGGATGGCCAAGTCCTTGATCGGTCTTGGTTTGGGGAATTGAAGCTCGGTAGGGCGGATCTTACACAGGTAGATTGGTATTAGCTCTTTTCGAAGGCCCAGTGAGGACTATACTCTTCCACGTCTATATATCAAGAGGTCGCGACAGTTCTCAGGGACTGGCTATCTTTGTAGAACGTTGTACTTAATATTTATTAATTCCTTTGTTTTTGCTTCCTGACTCAAGCTTTATGATATTTTCCTGTAACAGGGAGAACAATTCAGTGAACATTTCCCAGATGTTCACTTCACTAAAAATGAAGTTCATATAGATACAAATAATAAGATACAATGCATACTACATCAACCAAACCAAAGAAACACAAAAAAGGCACATTTCGACCTACATCTCTGACGGCAAATGTAGTTTCATTTTCGGCACATCCGACACAACTCTTGCAGCTGTAAAGATCCCGCCAGGAGACCAATCCTGAATCCGAGCATCACTTGCTCGGTTTCCTGGGTCTCGAGGTGTTTGAGGAGATATATATCCTTCTGGGTACGGTGAAAATGAAAGTGGTGTCGAATTCTCGACGTTCACTGAAGGTATCATCGGAACTGCCGGTGCTGAAGGATCGACGGAGAACGTTTGGCCGTGCCCTGAGCTAGTGTTGGAAGGCAAAACGCGGGAAGAAGGGTATGCAGATGCTGTGTCCGCCGTTGTTGCAGACCAACGGGACACTTCTGCTTCGGCTCCTTGGCCGGGGTGACTTCGAGGTCCGAAAGGCGGTGGGATGAGGAGAGGTGCAAGACTGGGTCGTAAGGATGCTTGAGAGCTGTTGGCGGGAGGATAAACGAGTGGAATTGGGTCGGGGGTAGGATCGTTCCAGATAGAGTTGGGCGTTGCTGGAGATTCGGGCATGACTCTCTCGTCCATTGGTGTTAGCGGCACATCAGGCAGCCCTGGGAGACTCTCTCGCGGAGGCAGGCTTGAAGGAGATAGAGGAGCTGACGCTAATCGTCGAAGGTGACTGGGTTGGTGGGGCTGAGATAGAATTGGTGCGCTCGATTGGTGGGCGAGAGGTGGTGGTGTTGCGAGAGGCCGCAAAGGTATGCCAGGACTGCTGCTATTCCCACGAAGGGGACCTGCCGAGTTTTTCACGCCTGTATGATGCTCCTTTGGGTTGTGTCAACTCGGCAGAAAAATTAGAGAAGAAAAGTGGAATGCACCATAATCCCAGTAATTCCAAGTGGCGCGCTTGGGGAGGAGAGTTCATTTCTTAAAATCGAAGGGTTCACTTTTCCCAATGAAGAGTTCATTAAAATAGGTTGGTTTTGACGACGGGAAGCTGATGAATAGGAAAGATCTGCAGTCTATATAAAAAGAGGTTAACACAGGTGAACATTTTGGACAAAAATGTTATCACCGACCGAATGCGAAGGAGGAAGTGTTGAAATAGATGACTGAGATCTGAATGAAGAACGTGATTGAGACCGTGCCCAAGGATTATACGGGTGAGTGTCTTGCGAATCTCGCGACACTAAACCCGTCACGCTAGTCTCCTTCGCCCCCACAGAGCTGCCAAAGAGTCCTGACTCCATCGTAGCCAAACTAACCCCCTTCATGTTGCGCTGTCGCGGTCGGGGAGCGCGCCGTTTGCCCACGAGTCGTGGCCACGCTATCGCCAGACCAATAGTTAAAAGAGCGAGAACACCTCCCAGCGCGGCGACGATAATGACAATCTGAGTTGTCGATTGAGACATAGGAAGGGAATGTGGTCGTGGTAGGTGAAGGAAGGGAAGGGCGAAAAGCGGAGCGGATAGAGTCTCCGTGGCTCATTTAACTGATTCAGGCCGTCGAGCCCTTCCACAAGGGAGATACAGTTGCTCAAACTGACATGACTGCATTGCAACTTCCGTGAGTCCGATCTTAGTAAAATTCCCGCGTGATGCCGTGGACGTTTGACAAGTCAAGAAGACCTGAAGACCGTGTGATTGGCTGGGCAAAAAGAGAAGTGAAGGTGAAGTGCTATGTTTGCTGTGCCTCCAAAAACCTTAGTAGCGAAGATAAATCCGAAGTATGAAGGCAAGCTTCTCTTTGAGAGTACGACACTGCAGGCCAGTTCTGGAGTTGCAGGCACAGTGGGCTGAGTAATTTCGGGTGGCTAAGCACCAGACAAAACAAACAGGCAGGCTGATTTTGATTTCCAGCGAAGACACGGGGTGTAAATCAAGGGTGGATAGGGTGAAATGACCTTAGGTGTTTATGTTCCGTGCGTTGAAACAACACCAGCCAACACCTGAGTCTTAGGGTGCGGGCTTGAGGACAAAAGACCATGATGGAGAAGAATGAGGCACATCAACCAATGGAGCGCCGGGTCCGAACCTTTCCTTCATCCACTGGCACTTCAACATTGCGTCCAACGTGAAATCTAATAGGTTCACAACAGAGGCCAGACCGTCAAACTTGAGCCTATGGCCATGGAGACCGTGAACAGCACATCCCGAAACAGGTGTCGGATAAATACGGTGATGCTCAATGTTCAGTCACCACAACTCAAGGTTTCCTTTGTAAGCAACCTCCGTAGCACTCTATGGTGAGACGGCCCTAAGTACTTGCAATTGGCAACCAGGCGTCGACTTACATCCATATCAACATTCTCTCAAAACAGAGTCGTCTACACAACTCCCGTCCCATCCGTTTGGACAAATCCCTTTGACAAATCACGTTGTAGCCACAAAATGCCGTTGAACAGACAGGCACTCTCCCGACTAATCTACCTGTTTTGTGTCAGCCAGCACAGTTTTGGAAGTGTAAAGGAAACGGAACTTCTACGACTTTCCCTAGTGAGCCAAAAACTTTCTTGAACTTGGATCCCAAAAAGGAATGTGTCCCAATCCGTCTTGTCTCCTTCACCCAACCTTGGTTCAATCTTCTCGGTCCTGGATACTCGCCCTGTCTCCACTTGGTTTCTTGAAACATTTTATGACCGCATCTATTCCTCCAGGGCTCTGTAATCGAGTTTTCTCGTATGCGATAATGTTGATGACTCTATGCGGGATCTGACAGCCTCTTGTGGATACGAACCAGGGGCGTTTCTAATACGACAGAGCTAAAATGGAGGAGCCTTACCAGTTCTCACGTTCGCCGTAAGCTTCTAAGCTTCACTTAAACAAACACCCATTGGCTACTATTCTTCACGGGTCTTTCTCAGTCCTACCACTCCTCGTACCGCCTGGCTCTATTTCTCATTGCGACGCATGAATTATCGCGGTCATTTACTGCTGTTTGCAAAAATAATGAGAGTCGTTGAAAAAAAAAAAAAAGAAGAAGTGCAATAGAGTGTATTAGTTAGGGCAGTCGAATTCATGGTTTACGAATTCACATTCCCGACGAGGAACATAGCCATCTTCCTGATCATGAGTTCCAGCCAAAGCCCTCCATTTTTCGACGGAATTCATGGTCATAGGCTTATGAGGTCGGCCACAGATGGTACATACCTAATGTCTATTCCACTACATTTCAGAGGTGAGCTACATTTTTTTTTTCCCCAACTCTCATTAATTTTGCAAACAGCAGTAACTCTCTAGAATTCCGCAATCGGCCCTCTGAACCTGCCTAGCGAGTATCCTCGTCCGTATATGTTACGTTCCACCCATTGACGAGCTCTGTATCCCCGGTGGCGAAACATCAGTCTAAGGCAGCCTAGACAACTGGAAACCAGGCCTGTGACCGAAGACTGTTGACACTTTACTAGAGGGGCTTTTCTCGCCGTGCTGTCAGCGTTTATTCTAAAAAACCACTCCTGGCTGCGAAATCCGCTCATTAAGATTTATTTGACCTCTGCAGCTCTCGAGGCACACAAATATTGCATGTGACATTTCAAGCGACTCACCATTTATTGTTGAACGAAAAAATAAATCGGCAGGTTCCGTTCTTTGTAGACGAATCGCCCTGGTACTGGTCCTAACGCCTTGTTTTTGGTATAGAAAGCTACCAGGTATCTGTAAAAATCCCACAAACGTGGCTATCTGCTCGTCATTCTGGCACCATTTCCAGGGTTGGGTGCCTCATACCAGTGTTTGGCATTTGGAGCAAGGTGGTGAGTCTGTCCTATTCACTCATCAAGCCAAGTCCAATGTATGTCTTGCCATTTTTACATAGAAAGGATTACAATTAGTGTACCACATTGACTTATTCACGAAATTTGATCTCCAAAATTCATACAAATACATGCAACATTTTGACTATGCTATCCGACATTCCTTGAGAGAATGCTCCCATACGAGTTTTCTCACCTGCTCATCATCTCCGAAGAACCTGGTATTCCCAATATTATCTCCGGATGAACCAATTCTTTGGAACCCTCCAGTGTAATGCAGCAGGCCATATAACTGGTACTCTCCTGCATCCTCCAGAGACATAGTGAGCGGCCGAAAAGCGACTTTTATGACTGTATCCAAGAAGCGGAAGGCGGTGGTATCGCTGTTCTTGAATAGACCAGTTCTCACGATGCCAGGCATAGAGTGGGCGAATGTCAGTCGCTGCGAAGGGTTCTGGATAGCGAACTCCTGTGAACAAGTAAATCCGTCAGGACGTTAAAGTCTACTTACACATGGAGTAACGTACCTTGAATGCAACGTCATTATATGAGACGCCCTGGCTCGCCGCTCTCTCCAGCGAGAATGACTTCTTCAATCCCAAGTCCTCCATATCAACCTTTCGGCCAGTTCCAGCAGCCAAGACCGAAAGCACCTTAGCATCCTCGCCTTTCTCCTCTGCTTTCTTCACCAAAGGAAGAAGGTCATGTGCAAATGCGAACCTGGCGTAGTAGTGAACAGCCAGCTTCTTGTCGATCCCTTCACTCGTCTCGTTTCGGCCGTTCATGGTCATTACCCCAGGCGTCATAACAAGAAAATTGATCTTAGGTAAACGCGAGAGAAGTGCGGATGTTGTTGTGTGAATATTGGACATGAGTGAAACGTCTGCCTGTACGAATTCGTGCTTGGCTTCTGGGGAAGTGGGTTTTGGAAAAGTTGAAATAATGGAGTCGGCCGCTTCCTTATTTCGTCCAATCATGATAATATGAGCATTGCCTTTCGTATGCTTGGCAAATGCTTGAGCCATTCCTTGTCCTAATACGTTTTGTCAGAATTGAAGTCAGAACACCAAATGAGATACCCACCAATACCAGATGTTCCTCCTACAAATACGGCCACTGGGACGTAATTAGGTGAGAATTTGGCATTCTCTGTCTTGACAAGGTTTAAAGATGGCATTGCGGAATAAAGACGACGATAGATGAGTGTGGGTACGGCAACGGCGGCGACTCCAGAAACGATAAGAGTGTTCCGTGAGAGGTTGAAAAGAGTTTCAAGCATGGATCTAAGAGAAGGATTGGGTATAACCAAATAGACCTTTTAAGTGCTGTCAATGGGTAATTGAATAGAACACCAGGGACTTGGGGTCGAAAGGTGCCGGCCAAGAACGCAAGACGAAAGCCGGTGCTGACCAAGCTAGTTTCTCGAACTCGGGTTATCTCACCGTGAGGCTGGGAAAAGTGTGGGTCCAACCATCCTTAAGACCACACCTTTGGTATTCAACCTTTTGTTTGTTGACTGAAGGTTATCACGTCATTGAAAATGTAATGGAGTCTCGGGTACGAGTTCCAAGGATGCCTGAAGCCCGACCGTGGGACACCACGGCCTGAGTAAACGGTATCCTTGAGATATACACGTCAATATACTGTATGCCTGTAGAAAAGGTGGGTGGTAGATGCGAAGTCACCCTTGTGGGATTGCGATGCTAAGGTTCCAGGGGCCATTCTCGATCGGGTCACAGAACCCAACACAATGTGAGATTCGCAGGTACAACGATACTAAATATCTTATAAGGGTTCAATTTGAAAGAAATGCTGAACACATTCCTGAAGCATTTATTTGAGGGCCTCAAGCTGCCAAACTTTTTGATGTTGAATAGTCGTATTTCATCTACAGTTTCTCATTGACTCGGCTTTTTCTTTATCCCCCGTGCCTATGTTTAGCTAACGCAAACGTTTGCGGAGTATTTTGACAAATCAGGCCTTTGAAACTAGGTGTAGGAAGAATTACGGCAACTAACTACCTAAGTGCAAAGGTTTGAAAAGTGACTCTGAAGTGACGTAGATGTAGCAAAAGAGTATCAAACATACATACAAGAATAACAATCCCTCAAAATCCCAGCCTCCCTTGCCACTTGGCACCCTTACCATCCGTTAAACAGATTCCTTTCCAGCCCAAAAATGCAGACCAGGCTGGCCACCGTCTCCGATGATTTGACTTCTTTTTATCAGTCAAATCAAGTCTGCAGGGAAAAAAAAAGGCCAAAAGATATTTATGAACAACATAGACAAGAAAAAAGTTAGAAAGACTGACTGGTTTGTAGGCCAACACACATCTTGAAGCTCAATGCTTTTCAAAGAAGGAAACGCGTCCCAGTCCGTCTCTTCCACAAACGCCGTCCATGCATCCCCGTCCTTGAGATTCCGAAGCATCAACCCGGACTTGACTTCAATACGTCGTAACATTTTGTGACCATTGTTGTTCTGCTCTTGGAGAATCCTCCAGTGGGAAACCCCTTGCACGTGATATTCATTGTTATATTTGAAGGCCTTCATATGGCTGCCTACAAGGAGATCTGCCAATGCAGGTGTGATTGAAAGTGAAAAGGGAGGTCCGAAATCGGGTATGCTGAGCTTGATAACTCGTTTACCGTTCCGCTCCAGGAAGGGGATGAGCTCGGGAGGATAATATCCTATATCAAATCGTTCCAGGCGTGGCATACTATTTATTATGGGGGATAAGCAAACAGAGGATGAGACATGGGATTTAGGCAAACCTGATATCCTTGAAGATGCTCAGCAAACCCGCATCTTTCTTGATTGGAGGTGGAGCTTCAATGGCCAAAAAATTCAGGGTGGGAAAGCAAAGTTCTTGGAGCGAACCATCCAGCAAGGCCCGGATATCACATGAAAATGTGAGGGTAGTCAAATGTCGAAAAGTTCGGATGAAAGTGACAAGGTTGTTCCGTAAGAGCAGTTGACTAATACTTTCAGGATTTGTACAATTCAGCTCAGTAAGAGAGGTGCTGCCGTGTGCACTGAGCAGCTGAAGGTCTCCCATTGTAATACCTGACGTGACAACGGTTTGGAGATTGGGCATAGATTTAAGAGCTGCCACGAAATTCATTTGGAATGCCGTCCGGTCGCGGCGGGTAGTCGGGCAACTACAACAAAAAGTGTGTACGAGGGAGCCGTGCTGTGGATCTTCAAGTACAGATGCGAGTGCTGATGCATTTCTCTCTGTAAAATTGACCCTCTCAAAGAGAAGGTCGTAGCAAATATCCTGAATACCATGTGAATTTTCCCTCTAGTTAAGCCAGATGATACGTCGTACCTTAACTCGCTTCGATAGCATGACCAATCCCAGCCGGGTCACCGAGCCATGCAGAAAATTGTCGAAGGTTGGGTCAAGGAGAAGGCGCCAAATTTGTCGGAGGGCAGCAGGGCCATGGGGGTTTGTCAGGAATACATCGAAGTGCAGGTGCGAAGGATTCTGGGGCTCGGGAGTTGGCCTAATGGTCGGGTGCCCCATTAGTCTATGTAGCTAAAGGAACAGTTCAACGTACGAGAGAGCAGTGCTACTTGTCCCCCCAGGCAAGTTATTGACTAAAACATTGTCTTCAAGAATGAGACCTTTGAGTTGAGGGGGTAAGGTCATTACCCATGATGGAAGGCCCTGCATGTTTGGCAGTTGAAATAAAGAATTGGAAATCATGATAGCACTAACATAATTCGAGGGCCAGCTGGATCTGGGTCGGACCTTGAATAGTTGAAGGTTGGGATTGCTTGCCACCATGGTCAAGGTCTCGAGCCTCCAAAGATAACGAAGAGTATCCGTTTCGACGGATTTTAGAGTAGAAAGATTGCCGAGGGCGGTTAAAAGACGCGTAATATTGCTAAGATAATGTATGGCACATGGCAGAACGACACATTCCTGTCACGATGAAAGTCGTCAATACCAATAAAAAGGGGCAAACACGTTACACACTAGAGGCCAATGATCTGCTCTTTCCATTTCCTCCGATATTCCGTCGACAAGGGCGCGAATAGCATTATTAATGTGACTATGTTCCATCGCAACAACAAGGTGGCGCGGGCGGATACATTTGAACCCTTTGAGTAAGCCTGTAACAGAACTTACACCCTTGAGATCGAAGGAGATATATATGCTCTCGATATTGGATGCGTTTTTGAGAATCGTATGCATTGCGGCTCCAAAAGAACCCTCGACACGCATACGTACCACGAATGAACCCAAAGACCCTGACTTGTCCTTAGACAAGGCAATACCGAGAGCACGGGCTTGTGGTTGCGAACGAAGGACAACGGTATGGTATAATAACTTGGTTCCAACGCGACACCACTGCTTCGACACGATGATGAGCGAGGAAGATGATTCTCGTCGGATAAAAGGCGCGCTCGCAGGCTTGTAACACCAGTCGTCGTAAGGATATTGCAACGTTGGTCGAAGAATTTCATAGATGATCTCGTCAGGAAGATACCGCTCCTGAGGATATGCTGTGGTCATCGTGGTAGGAGTAAAAGGTTAGGAAGGTCACAAGACCCTGACTGTGACTTCCATAAATGCTTTCGCGCGAGGGGTACTATGCCTTCAATACTCTTTATCAATGAGTTGTATCCGCCCTTTCGAACTTGTAAAATGAAACTATAGGTTTAAATAAATAACTAGCATACACTATATACAAAGCCGTATGGGCGTAAAACCGCCCGTCTCACTGTATGATACGGATACAGAAAGAAACCCTACTTGGTAGGCCATTATGTCATTGATTTCCTTCATTGAAAGAAATTTTTTGAATCAATTACTCCTAGAGCAATGGGGTATCAACCATACATACAAAAACCACGGCCGTTTAAAAGCCTAACCGCCCTTGCCACTCTGCACCCATTCCATCAGTTAAACAGATTCCTTTCTGGTCAAAGAAAGCAGACCAGGCCGGCCATCGTCGTTGGTGATTTGATTTCTTTTTATCAGTCAAATCAAGTCTACAAGAAAAAAAAAAACCCCCCAAGATGATAATAAGAACAACAGCATAGATCATAAGAAAAGGTGGAAAAACTGACTGGTTTCTAGGCCAGCAAGCATCTTGAAGCTCAATTCTTTCCAAAGAAGGAAACGCGTCCCAATCCGTCTCCTCCACAAACGCCGTCCAAGCATCCCCATCCTTGAGATGCCGAACCATTAATCCGGACTTGACTTCGATTCGCCGTAGAATTTTGTGGCCGGTGTTGTTCCGTTCTTGAAGAATCCTCCAAGGGTAATCCCCTTGTACGCGATATTTTTTATTATACCTGTACTCCTTCACATAGGTGCCAACGAGAAGAGCTTCTAACGCAGGTACGATTGAAAGTGAAAAGGGAGGTCCAAAATCAGGGATGCTCAACTCGATGATCCGTTTACCATTTCGTTTCAAGAAGGAGGTGAGTTCGGGAGGATAATATCCAATATCAAATTGTTCCAGGTTCGGCATGCTGTTGAATACGGGGACTAAGCAACAGAAGAAACGTTAACATTGAATTTCGACAAACCTGACATCCTTGAAGCTGCTCAGCAAACCAGCATCTTTCTTGACCGGAGGTGGAGCGCCAATGGCCAAATATTCCAGGGTGGGAAAGGAAAGCTTCGGAAGTGAACCGACCTGCGATGTCCGAATATCGCAGGAAAACGTGAGAGTAGTTAATTGTCGAAAGTTTTTGATGAAGGCCACGAGATTCTTCCGTGAGAGGATATGACTACTTTCAGGGTTTGTACAATTCAGCTCAGTGAGAGACGTGCTGCCGTTATCACTAAGGATAAGAAGGTCTCCCGTTGTAAAACCTGACGCGATGAAAGTGTGAAGATTTGGCATGGACTGAAGAATTTTCATGAAACTGGTTTCAAATGCTGCCCGGTCGCGGTAGGTCTTCGGACTATACCACTTGAAGGTGTGTACGAGGGAGCCGTGCTTTGAATCTTCAAGTACGGATGCGAGTGCAGATGCATTTCTCTCTTGGAAAGTGACCCTCTCAAATAGAAGATCGTAGCAAAACTCCTGAACAGAGAGTGAATATTCATTTAATATGCGCAAGATGATATGGGATACCTTGACCCGCTTCGTTAGCATGACCAACTTTAACCGGGCCATCGAGCTAGTCACAAACTCGTTGAAGTCTGGGTCAAGTAGAAGACGCCAAATTTGTCGGAGGATATCACGGCCATGGGGATTTGTAAGAAGCAAATTGAAGTGTAGTGGTGAAGGGCTCTGAGGTTCTGATGCGAGCCTGATGATTGTGTAGCTCATTAGTCCTAGTAGCGGGAGCAACGAATAGACGTACGAGAGATGTGAGTCGCAAGGGCTAGATGGGTAACTAGCTGAAACTTCATTTTCGTGGATTAGTGCCTTGAGTTGAGGCGACAAGGTGTTTGTCCATGGTGGAAGGCCCTGTAAGTTTGGAACTTAAATCGGAATAATTTAACAACGTGATGATACTAACAGAATACCAGGCCCAGCTGGATGCGGATCGAACTTTGAACATTTGGAGGCTGGGATTGCTTGCCACTGTGGTAAATGTTGAACGGTTCCAGAGGCTATGAAGGACGTCCGTTTCGATGCGGGTTAGAGTGGAAAGCTTGCCGAGAGCAGTCAACAGACGCGAAGTATTGCCCAGTCGATGGATTGAATGCGGTAGAATGACGGTTTCCTAATGGGATGAGAATCATCAGTGCTAATGCAAAAAAGGGGGTTGGATATGGTTACATACCAGAGGCCAAGGATCTGCTTTTTCCAATTCATCTGATACACCATCAACAAGGGCACGAATAACATTGTTATTATGCCAGTCCTCCATCGCAACAACAAGGTGGCGCGGGCGGATACATTTGAACCCTCTGACTAGGCTCGCAACAGAATTCGCGCCCTTGAGATCAAAAGAGAGGTATATGCTCTCGATCTTGGGCGTATTCTTGAGAATCGTATACATGGAAGCGCCGAAAGTACCTTCGACACGGATACATGCCACAAAAGAACCTAAGGACCCTGACTTGTCCTTAGACAAAGCAATGCTGAGGGCATGGGCTTGTGGTTGCGAACGAAGGACAACAGTGTGATATAGTAACTTTGTTCCAACGCGACACCACTGCTTCGACACGACGATGAGAGAGGAAGACGATTCTCGTCGGGTGAACGGCGCGCTCGCAGGCTTGTAACACCAGTCGTCGTAAGGGTATTGTAATGTAGGTCGAAGAATTTCATATATGATCTCGTCGGGAAGAAAACGCTCCTGAGGATAAGCAGTGGCCATCGTGGTTAGGAGCAAAAAGTCAGAGCACAGTCACAAGACTGTTAGCGTGACTCTAATGCTTTTTGCGTGCATCAACTTCCTCAAAAAGTGACAAGCCTGACTGGGATCATTGACAGTCATGGACCACCTCAAGAAATAGTCTGAGTCTTAAGCAGCTGCGCCTCTTGATAACGTTCAGGGTTTACAGGGGTAATTGACTTTCTTTGCGCTTGTCCATCCCCCAAACTAAGATCGCTGACAGGGTCCTGAACTGCCTAAATGTATTGGTGCAATGAAATCCTCTGAATAAATTTGGTGCTCTGGGGGCTTTTCCGCTGGGACTGGTACAATGATAATAATCTCGCCGAGACAACTCGTAATCCCAGCTTCCTTGATCTTTGCCCATAAGACCTGGTACAGCCAAGGCAATTGACAGCAGTTCTCTATTCGCCTTTGTCTGCCAAACTCGCACATACAAAGCACAGTGTCACATCCTACGTACGCCATATCTTATGACGAATATTCATCTACTAGTCTTGATACATGGTATGCCCGTCCTGATCCTAACGCTATCAACTGTTCTAC
This sequence comes from Flagelloscypha sp. PMI_526, assembly GCA_021399455.1. NCBI lineage: Eukaryota > Fungi > Basidiomycota > Agaricomycetes > Agaricales > Niaceae > Flagelloscypha > Flagelloscypha sp. PMI_526. Next base: position 92,006 of record JAJTUO010000095.1, on the reverse strand, counting down.
TCTTTGCTCTAGGAATGTGGGGGAATCCAGGACATCTCAATGAGCTGGAAAGAAAAATTCGAGAAGTGCACACCCATTCTGATTTTGAAGACGATAGCACCAAAATTGACATCCTCGTCCCTTGCACCATTCGGGACGACTCGACCTATGATGGCATTGACTGGGGCGGAAAACGCGTTGTATTGGAAATATATGCAGAGATGGAGAAGTTTGAAAAACGCGGCGACAAAGTAACCCGTTTTTCGGTAACTGGGTCGGTTATCTCATTCGCTCTTTCCCTTTCACAACTTTAATTCTCTTTAGATACTCGTGGGGAGGACTAGTAGCTCGTTATGTTATTGGCGTACTTTACCATAAGAATTTCTTCGCCTCGGCTACTCCCGTCAACTTCAACACCATCGCGTTCGTACCTGCCTTTCAAACCTGCTTGAGTTTTTGAACTGATAAGAAAGCGTGTAGAACTCCTCACCTTGGGTTTCCGCGATTCCCTTCCTTTATGTCTGGCATATTCTCTTCTTTGGGGCCCAAACTTTTATCTCGAACTGGGGAGCAGTGTTGGTGCATCGACAAGTGGTCAGATCACGACAAACCATTGCTTCTCGTTATGTCAGATCCAGGTTCTCAACAATCATTCACCACCTTTCTGCTATTAAGCGCTGACATTATTCAAAGAGTTCTTGTTTCATCAAGCCCTTGCTCTCTTCCAGACCAGGAGAATATACGCCAACGCGTAATAACTCGTTTACTTTCTGTCTGAACATTACCCTCATCATTCGCAGCATCAATGACGTTATAGTACCATATGTCACGGCAGCCATTGAGACCTACGACCCATTTCTGGATGCTCAAGCTAACAAGCTCGACCTGTAAGTAATCATCCTACATACTCAAAGGTGTAAGAGTCATTTTCTATGGTTCTAGGGTATTCGATTCAGAATATAAACATCTCCTCGAGTCATTTTCTCCCCATAAGGGCCCAGCTACTCATCAAGTGAAATCAAGGGGCTTCTCTTCTGGATGGTGGACGCGAGCCAAGAGCGGATTACCCCCTCCACCACTGCAGCTGATGTTTCCCCTCGATCTTGTAAGCGAGTTTTATTCTCTTGTGGGAATAGTATTGTCTAATCCTATGATAGTTATTTTATCTTTCACTCCCTCTGCTCCTTCCGATAGGCGTAACGCTCGTCGTTGCACGCTTTAGCATTGCATCTTATGGGTCGAAATCTCGCATCAAGCTTTTGGAGTCTAACAATGTAGAGATAGAAGACTCGACAACCCCTGCCTTAGCGCTCACCTCATTTTCTCCGTATGTGAGAGTTCTTGAAGGTGACAACACGCCTTCTACCTGGAAACCTGCTTCGAAACATCAGCCTTTGCTTACTCCAACTCAACTGGCCATTGCTCGAAACTTGAATACGTTGGAGATCGAGAAGAAGGTGGTGTATCTGGAAGATGCCAGTGCACATGGGGTGATTGTGATGAGGGATGCCAAAAGGGTTTCAAAGCATAAACAGGGAGAAGGCGTTGTGAGACATTGGGCTGATTCATTTGTTTTGTGATTCTTCCAAGGGTTTGCATGAATTGACCGGCATTTGTTGCTTGGGACTTCGGTGGTTAATTGTTATGCTTGTTTGTTATGTAGTCCTGGATGAATGTCATACTACTATGGCTTGAGCGCCGTCCTTTAGGTACCCGTGCTTGAAGCATTTATTATTTGCGTGTGTTTCCCAAGGAAACAACTTGGTATGAATGGAGAGCCTGCGAAGAGCAGCTGCTTCCCTAAAAAGTGGATGAGACATGCGAACATTTGTAAGGTAACCGGATCCAGGATTTTTCCTTTCTCGTGCATGAAATAGCGGCACACGACCAAAAAAGTGGTGATTGAGAGCTTGAGCGAAAAATTAACTGTCAGGGTCACCTTCGGCATCACGCATCGCAGTCCAATTTCAAATGCTATTTGACCAAATTCGAATCAACAGTTCAAGGGGAACTTGGTTCAGCGTGAGTAAACAAACGGACATCGGAAGCAGGGCCGAATGCAGCTGTTGACGCGTGTTTCCCTTATGGCATCTCTGAGGTGGCGTTCCGTCTCTTGTCTCTGAACGTCATGACATCCATTGCGTATCGTCCCTATGTCGAGTCTGACTTGCCCCATGTTATGTCCCTCGTTCAAAGCGAGCTCAGTGAACCTTATGTGATATACACCTTCCGATATTTCCTGTACCAGTGGTTCGTCCAACAGCTCCTTCGCTTACTTTAATAGCATGTTGATCTGAATTTTCCACTGTGCAGGCCACATCTTGCATTTCTGGTTAGTGAAGCTTTATATATTCGTAATACTTTGTCCCTTTCTCATCGCAAGCTTGTCCAGGCGTATCCCGACGATCCTAACGACCATAGACCCATTGGCGCGATTGTCTGCAAGCAGAGCACACACAAGAATCTCGCGAATAGAGGTTACATTGCGATGTTGAGTGTAGATAAGCTATGGAGAAAACGTGGTATCGGTGAGTCCAGAACGCGACTGGACTTTCCAAAGTTTCACGCGTCTTGTTTTTAAAGCCGTACAATCATTCTGACTTGTGGTGCGCTTTTTCCCCTTCCCTTTACCATCTTTGTGGTGTTCCTACAGCTAGCTCCCTTGTGCGGCACTCCCTAGAAGCTATGAAAGCGAATGGAGTAGAAGAGGTGAGCACAATGTCCTCATGTTTTACTTGTCTCCTGATTATAGGCCAGATTGTTTTGGAGACAGAATATGATAACCACGCTGCCTTGGGACTCTATGAATCCCTTGGGTTTATCCGAGAGAAGCGATTGCATCGATTCTACCTCAATGGCAAGGACGCATTTCGATTGATTTTGACGGTCCCGACTCCGTCCTCTCTAGGAGACTATGATGGTGATAGGTCAAAGAGCTCTACTCCTCGCTCCTCTGCTGTGCTCAACATGTACAGAGCTATCAAGGTGTCGGAGTCAGATGATAGTGATGAAGAATCCGGTAGATGAGGAATGCTGAGGTAGGATGGTGACTCCAAATCAGTGCGTTTCTAGAACAGTTTCCTTTTTTGAGACGATTGTCTTTTTGTTGTATTAATTACTTAGCCCACCACTCTTCTGTCTGCTGTCTGTCAAATGCACTTTAGCCTGCGTTGCCTGGAACTTCTCCCGCCACCAATCTCACATGACATGATGGTCCACTTTCATTCAAGGGTTGATTCAAAAACTCAATGGGCTGTGTTCCCCCATTCAACAACTCTGTTTCTCTTTCCGTTTTGGTCGTTGAGCGCAGTTCCAAGCTGCGCGGAGCTTCCATGAGCTTTATCGGCCGGCCGACGCTACAGCCCCACAACGACTGGTGAAATCACATCACCTCAGATACGCTGGCTTCCGTCAGCAGTAGACATCACGACAAGAAGTCCGGAAATGAAAGACCCACTTATTATTGAACTGCAATACTGAATGTCGAAAGGGCCGTCTGTTTTGAAGGTGCCTGAACTTTTTGAAGGTTTATGGTAAGTATGGACGAGAACCCTTTGACGAACTTAGCGGAGGGACGAGTGAATTACCGGGTACCGCTATGTCCGAAAATGAAGCCCGGAAGCCATTTCCAAATTGGAGAGAATTTTCGGAGTTGGGTTGATCATGAATCATTTTGTGTGTGGATGCGACCAACAAGAAGTCTGTTTACCTATTGAAAGAAATATCAATCGATAAAGCCACGTTTGAGCAGATGCGGTCTAATGCAGGGTCCCAATGTAAATGAGCCTTTGCCTGCAGTTTTTCAGGAAGGATTCGTGAGAAAGCAGAGTAGGGATTGGGAACAGGCGCCTGTTTGATGGGGGTTAAGAAGTTCCGAAAACGGCCTATGCGAAAGTTTGACGGAATGCGCAATTCGATTCTGACCACCATGACCCATATATCTGGCTGGCTTTATAGCCGAACTCGCAACCAGATATGGCACTTCACCCGCTCACAGGCTCTCTTTCCTGAACCACCGAGAGCGTCTTGTTCATTGAGCTCGCTGTCCCCTTCGAGCTCTCGGGTCCCTGCCCCATTCTTCTTTATTAGCTCGCTATCTTTGCTTCCTCCCTTTTGGCCAGTTGGATGGATAAATCCCAATCGTCCTCTCCTCCATCTGCACGGCCTGTAGTCTGGGTGACGCCTGAAGGAAGTGGGGACTTCGAGTCAGCCTCTGATGATATTGAGGGAGACGGCATTGGTAACTCTAGGAAACGCCGTAAGCGACAGGTTCTCAGCTGTAGTGGTATGTGTATTCCATTTGTTAAGATCTATTAAATTCTAGTTCTCATGTTTTTTGGTAGAGTGCAAGCGGCGCAAGATAAAGTGCGATCGGTGAGAGCCTTTTCGTCTCTCTCTGACGCGTCACCAACCCTTCCGTCTCTTCTTAAGCAGCCATCCATGTGGACCATGTGCCAAACGAGGTGATGGAGATAAATGCGAGTGGACAGCACCTGAGAAGAGGTATGTAGGACTCTCTTGTTTGCCACAACCGCGTCATTGAATCGAGCCATCCTCGCAGCCCTGAATGGGTCTCTCGTGCCGAGTTCCGCAAGCTCGAGCACAAAGTTGCCCGTCTGGAATCTCTGCTCAAGCAAGCATTGGAGAGTGGTCAGCATTATCCTATGCAGCAGCACTTACAGCATGGCCACTACTATCCTCATGGACATGGACCAAATTCCCCACCACCGATGCATCCAGAGTCGAGTCCCGAGATGATGCCTCAGGTCCGACTTCCTCCTCTGTCGACAATTGTTCCCATGCAAAGAGAAATTATGGACCCACATTATGCGACGCCAATCCCGTCTCGGGGTGGTGGGGGAATGCCTGGGCACGCACCCCCTCACCGTCCTCCTACGCGTAGTGGACATCTCCCCGCTCCGGGAAATCCTCGTGGTCGCGACGGTCGGATTAATTGGGAGGGCTACGGACACGGTGATGGCACCTGAGATTATGATTTTTGGAGGTTTGCATAATTTTTTCGGTTTTCGAGTCTACGGTCTGATATGGAGGAAATTCACGGACTCTGCACCCTCGCTGTTTTTTGCACGGACATGGAGATAATCCATAAAGTCTCATTGATCATCTATGTATGCTTTGTTGTTGTTGTTGTTGCTGTAGTAGTAGTCGTACCATACCTTGTCTCTCACATAGGAATTCGGCCTCCCATCTCATATTACTTGTTCACATGTCTTTTGCAATGTATATTACTCTCGTTTCCTATCTGTGTCATATACTTTCAGTTGTGGACTCTCTGTACTTTTTATCCTTGTCTCCACCTTCCAGCTCATAATCCATATCATCCCAATACGTCTCACATTGTAGCAGGTGGAATTCATCACGTCCTCACACTCGCATAAGCCGATAAAACCTAACAGCTCTTGCGCCAATCGAGATCCGCTATGTTCTAATCTCACCGAGAACGCCCCGAAGTGCGCCAGTAAAGGTACGTGCCAGATGTACCCAAAAGTAAACGAACCTAGTGTAAATTCGGTGTCCCCGAAAAAATCTTCCCCAATAGGAATGGCATGACCGACGTAACTACCATTAAGGGCAATTTGCAAAGACCGAGCTGATCTCCTCGGAATCACAGAATTGCCAAGTCGAGTCAACCATTATTGAAGAAAAGTTGCTGACAGGGATCCTACATCCACCGAAAGCTGGAGGGTGCAGGGAGGTGAAACTGGTTTATGAGAATACTGAATTGAGCTTGCAAAGGATCAGAAAAGGGTACAGACCTCCATTTTGGTTGAATACAAACGTGCGACGCTTCGATGCCAAGCGTATAAGATGTTCAAATCCGTCAACTCTTCACCAGTAATGAGGATACACCGCAATTCCTAGGTATTTCACTCCTCAACTTGTTGAGAGGAGATGCACATGTGCTTCTGGTAGGTTTGGGTAGAGTCAGAACTTCTTTAAACGCCACATTGCTGTAGAACATGTTAGAACACAACAATAGATCAGAACATATCAAACCAAGCACTGGATATAGAAGTTGACGATCTACAATGTGCCCCATACGAGAACCCCCGAGGGCACCGACAATCAGGTACGTGCATCCCTAGCATTGTAAGCTTCTCAGAGATGCAATCGTGAAATACGAATCGTCGATTATACGAGCATCGCTCGATATGGAAAAATTTGAACGAGAAAGCTTTCGACTCACCCCGACACTGGAGGATCGACGAAACGTCACCTGTATCCGTTGGAAAAAGGGTCCGTACCTTGTATTAACTCACTTATGCGTGAATAACGGAGGTATTCTTGGAATTTAGCCGAGGGTTTTGATGAAAGCCGGCCAGCCAAAGAATGGTGTGCTGTCAAAGTCTGAGCATAGAGGATAGTTTGACAAGAAGGTTTTTACCAACTATCCATTGGCACTTACAGCTAAACGGTGAATGGAATTCAAATGGTCTTGGGGAAGTGTGAGCGGCAAAACCAATGAGAATGTAAGCTCTTGCACAAAACCTATCCGAAATCCCTGGAATCTAGAAGCTAATAGATTTGTGGATACGGTAGCCACTAATGTCCGTACCAGTCGGATGGAAGAACAATATCCAAATTAGGAAGGAAGAAACATTCGAGTTGAACGGTGCAACCCTATTTGATGGCAACTGGAGCGACGTGGCCGACTTCAGCGTTAACGACCTCTCGCTCTATAAAAAAAATTCAGCTTGCTTAACTTGACTCGGGATTTGCAGCTGAAGATGACTCAGGTAAGCGAAAAGATCAACAGGAAACGGTAGAATCGGAAAGCACATCCGGGATACCGAAATTCATGAAAGCAAAATACAATCAACAGAAAATAATAATAGATTTTTGCTTCAAAAGAGAGGTTTTAAGACTTTGAAGTTTGTGTCGCTGCGAAAAACAGCAGACCCTCATCGAAGTGTTCGCGTTAGAGTATTCAAGAACTGAATAATCCCGAAGTTAGGGTCAAAACCAAAAAGAAATCCTCAAATGCTCCCTCAGGGTACAGTTTTCTCAAAAGAGCCTGGTATTGCCTCGGATATCGACTTCCAGCATCAAGATCAAGAATTGGCCATGACATCAGAAAAGAAAAGGTTCGCTGGACACGTGTTCACCTTGGTCTCAGATTCGCTTTCGTTTCACCAACAAGGAGCTGCAAGAGGCTACTTACCAGTCTCTCCACTTTAGTTGTACGTGACACATGTATTTTACCGGATTGCTTCAAAGATGCCATCGCGACCCCTATGAATGTGGCAAAGGATTTGGAAAGTAGAAAGTTTGGTGATTTAGGAAGTGGAACTAGCAAATTTCAACCATTTTTCGAGTAAAGCTGGGAGTATTGCTTATGGTCAGTTGGTAGCGAGGCCTTCTAAATTGTACCATTCAACTATCCGCCGAGTGCACATCTCTATGTAATCCTGCCAGCTTACAGGTTAGATAGGACAGACACAGGTCGCGGACACCTGCGTTGCCGCCCTCGATACCTGCGGAGACATTCCAGAACCTCCAGGTCTTCACGTTTACCTCTTACTGCGGATATTATGGTCTGTGTCGTAATGATAACAGTGTCAAGTTACTACGCCCTGCCAGCAGTCAATCCTCCTAATAAACTGGGGGTAGCTTTCGCTAGAAAGGATGAAATTAGCATATTTTCTACCTCCACATGTTCACTACCAATTTCTGGGACATATTAATACATTTATTTCGAGAGATGGTTAGTCAAAGGAACACCATGGCAGACACAACTGGCTTGCTTTCTGCCACATTGTTGCTCCTCACTCTTGTCTTACCCCTGCCTCCTTACCATCGTCCAGTACAGTCGAGGACAATCAAAACACGCCAATTTGATAGCTCCGGGAGGAATGTATGGAGCGTTTCGCTGAATTCATATTCATAATCAGCTCGTTTAAAGGAGCATAATGCAACATTTTCGGGATTTTTTAACGAGGATTTCGTTTTGGCCAATTTTTTGGCCGTTTTCGCCGAAATTGTGTGTACCTCCGTGAGCTCTTGGAGGGTACCGAATGGTACTTGCGGTTTGATTAGCAGACAAAGTTCAATCCATACCCGCCCATGAACGTCGCTGTTTCATGAATCCACAGGATCTCTTCCCCGCTTTGCCGTTCGGAAGCACTTAGCACCTGTATAGACCTTATTGAGCCTCGATGTTTTTCGTGAGTCTGCAGTGATTGTATATGTTATTTAGATATGTATAGTAGCATGTTAATCACCGCTGGAGTTCCTGGCTTTGGGTAGATGCAAGGCTAGCGCTTCCTACGGTTCTATCCGTAGACTACATGCGGTCCTTTTATCATTGGATGTAATTACCACTGATATGTTCCTTTTGCAGCGTGAGGGTCTATTTGTGGGCGTGCCGACTGGCTTAGACCAGTGTACACCCGATAGTTGAGTGCTGGACATCGTTGGCCAGAATTTCGGCCACCCTGCTCCTTGTTTCAACGTAATAGACATCATAGGATGCTTAAAGGGACATCCCGGCTAGATTAAGCCTATCAGAATGCCAACAACAACCTCTCTGGCCTTAAGTTCTGACCTGAAATCCATAGATCAGTTGCCAATTTTTGTCGGAATTTCTCGTGGAATTTCTTTCTTTTTTACAGAATCAGAACTTAAACTGCAAAAGGAGTCCATAGGAATATTTTCGGGAATTTTGCATTGCTTTTTGGGGGGTGGCCAATTTTTGGAGGGTCACTGACTAAGAATAGGCTCCCCAGCCTTAACGGCTCGTAGGATCTTCTTAAAAAATATTTAGCATGCTATTCAAGGTCTAATCTATTGGTCTAAATGTTGTGGAACAGATTCTATAGTGGTTGAACAAATTGTCGTGTTTTGATTGTCCTCGACTGTACCACCCGCGACATCACATTTTTGCTGTCAGATTCCCTGATGTTTGAGGCTTTGACAATTGTGACCACCATCACGAACTTGTGCCTGCGGCGAACCCTTGCCAAATTGTTCGTTTTGAACATGGAATTCGTTCTCACTCTGAGGTCTCTCACTGGGCTGCTTAAAGCCATAGAAGACCTTGAAGTCTAAGTTCACTATTTTTTATTCTAAATATGTCGCCGGCGGCAACTTAGGACCGTCTCAAAACGCGGGCGAAGTCTGACGGGTGTGTACGTAGATACACCAAGTGTCGATCTGTACCTGGGTCTCCCCGCACTTTGTCGCGAGTCACGTGCGAGGATGAATGAGCTTTTCAAGGTATAAAAGGGTCCTGGCTTGAGACAAGACTTTCCAGCCGTGCTCCAACAATCCTTTCCTCACTTCTTAGACTGCTTGGCCAGTCTTTACCCACTCTCATTACTATGGTTGCGTTCAAGTCATCTCTCTTTTTCCTCGCGAGCACTATTGCCAGTACCAATGCTCTCCCCACCCCATGCGAGTATTCCAAATTTTCATTCCAGCTCGTTTTTCATCTCTCCCCTCTACAGATTCCGCACGAAGCCTTCAGGCACGTCGTCCGGCTGGTTTGTTTTTTTTCCCCGTTCTTTTTCTTTCCGCCTAAATTTGGAATTTAGTCGGCCAATCCATAACATTGTCTAAGACCATTAACAACGTGGCGACTGGAACATTCACTACAACCGGAGGGCCTGTCACCTTCACGGTGGCTGGTAAGCCACTTGGTGGGGGCAGCGCTGGTGACGTCTTCCCAGTCAACTGCGGCAGCAATGCTGCATGCACGGCTCTTGGACCGGTAGTCCTCAAATTCTACACGGACACTTCGCAAGTAGCTGACGAACAACAACATCTGGCTAAGATCGGCGAGCTCAAAGCCGTCTCTCCTGGCGCAGGGGACAAGCTCACATTAATGAAAGGCTTCACAGGGAAGAAGCTCGATGAGACTGATGCCTACCTCGCTCTTACCGACAGAGTTACGGACAAGACTAAGCTCGACATCCCGGCAATCACAAAGCTTGTTAACGACGCCGCTACTTTGGCTGAGAAAAGTGGCTTTGATTATTTGACACAGCATCAGATTCTTCACTTGTGGATATTTTTTTGCCCCAATTTTGAAGCTATGGTCTCAATCTAACTGTTATTTTTGTTTTCAGGGATATCAATGGGGGGAACGTCCTCTTTACAGAGTCTGGCGGTAAAATCACTACTGGTCAGCTGATCGACTGGGACAAAGCAGCGATCATACCTGCTGCCCAGGTTAGTACCTGACCTTCTCTACGCATCGTCCGTTGACCTCACACTTTCCCAGATTGCGGAGACTAAAGCCGAAGTTACGCGTCAAAAAATAAACTTCAATCGTTTTTTCGAGACTCCAGCGACTCAAAAGCGAGAGGCAGACGCTGAGGCAGCGAGGAAAGCGAAGGCGGCAACAGCAAAGAAAGCCGCTCCTCGTCCAGGTGCAGCTGCTGCTGCTCCTGGTTCAGCTCGACCTGCAGCTGTTGCTGCTGCCAGGCCTGCTGCTCGGCCTGCGACAGGTCCTGCTGCAGCCCGTCCTGTGGTGGCACCTCGTCCTGGAGCTCAGCCTGCTGTACCACCCGCACCGGCTGCGCGTCTCCCTACCCCACCTGGCCAGAAAAATTGAGCTATCGCAGATCTTTATCCTGAGATCTATTGAACCTATACTTAGTAACGAATAAATGCGGAAAGGATCATATACTTATGTGTGAAATCCTGCCACGATTTATATGTGAGCAGAGTCTTGAGATACGGCAAGAAAGAACGCCTTCAAGAAAGCCGCAAAAGTGAAAAATCAATGTGCTTGTTTGTAAATCCCTGAGACTTCTGGGAACCCCCCTAAAGACTGCTTGGATCTCCCAGAAAATTCCATATGTGGCGAGCTCGAATATTCCTTCAGAGGCATCCGTTTTATCAAACCCATACTTGGTGAATGATGGATTGAATAAAGATACGTAAACCCATCCAAACTAACAGGAGCAACACCGGCTTGGTCCCAAATCGTTATTGTGCATTGCGTTTGTGCATCAGCTGAGGTGCGTGGTACTTTCAACGATATTTTTTCAGTTAGGAGATGGAAATTCTTATTTCGGATAATTGGGACCTACGTTTTGAAGGCAAATTTTGCATGTTCCGTCAGGCACCAAGAAGCAGTCTTTCGCTTCGATGTCAGCAGTTGGACTCGCCATCTCTAAAGCTGGGAGCAAGCAGAAAGATAGCAAGGAGAGCTTTGTTGAGCAAGCGCATCATTCCCGCAAAGAGTTCAAATGAGAAAGGTTCCAGAGATCGCTCCTCAATTTTTCTTCGCTTTTTATCAATATGGGAGGTCTGATGCAGGGGATTCTATCACAGTCCCATATAGTTGTGAAAAGTCCTTGTTGGCTTTCCCTACAGCCCCTAGGATCTTCTGGATCACCGACTCACATAGTAGCAGGCTTCCACCCAGTTGTTACTAGATTTCAATGATTGATTAACAAGAGCTTTGGAATAGGTGATTCTTGTTCAGATAAAAAACCTGAAGGGACGTTGGTTTGCATTGTAAAGTTTCAACCTGAATTATTTCTATTACTAATATGCATGCCGCAGTCCCGTTGAGAGAAAGTTCTGGCAATTGTTTCTCCTGTGGCCGCGTGGGCAGCCCGCACGACCGTACAACTGAGTGATGATAATTCATTGAGGGAAATATGTTGACAATGCAGCCCTGGATCAAAATCACTGGTCGTGATGAGTGCTGATTGCAGGTCTGCCAAGGCAGGACAGTAGCTGGGGCACTGGCAAAAATCCGAGCAAATGTGTGGGAGACGACTGATTCATGGCCGGTAATGCCGTTAGAATGTTCCGGAATCCTGAGGTCCTTGTTTGACCCGGAAGCTATCACTGACTACAGATATTCTATCGTGGCATTGCTTGTGGTGGATTCACTCAATTTACTACGCCCTAGCGGCTGGGGAGGACAAATACCCGAATTTAGGTTGAGAAGATGAAGCCAACATACTTTCTACTTTTGCGTGGACACTCCCTACTATCTGCTCTATGCATTGCATTTTCTTAGTGAGATGGATAGGTCAAAAAAAGTGATACCGGAAGCAGTTGTGCTCTTCTTTCTCCCACGACACCATAAGGTCGTCAAAAAAGTTTCCCTTCACGATCGCTTTGGTGTCTCCGTGAAACCCATTAAGTGCCCTGCTGCTTTAGTGCTCTGAAAATCTTGGCCGCCATCACCAAATCCCATCTGCGGCACCCACTATTCAAACTCGGGGCCACTTTTTTTTTTTTTTGCATATTGCTCTTGTGTAAGTTTCATGGTCCTCATGGACACGCTAAATGCTGTAGAACATTACCAGCAAAGTATCTGCCATATTTTAGCTCAATGCCAAATAGTATGGGGTTCGAACAACCCAAAGAGCTATCTGAGAAAGGTTCGTTGCGAAATCAACGACAAGGAATTGATCGGGTGATGCGGAGATTGTCCATATTTCGCACCTTGGTCCCTCACACTTTGTTGTAAGTCACGTGTGACGCCGTCTGAAGTTTTTATCATATAAAAGGGTCCACCCAAGAGACGAAATTCTTCAGCCGCGCTCCGACAATCCTTTCCTCACCTAGACTGCTTGGCCAGTCTTTACCCGCTCTCATTATTATGGTTACATTCACGTCATCTCTCTTTCTTCTCGCGAACGTCTTCACCATTTGCAATGCTTTACCCACCCCATGTGAGAGGTCTAAACTTGATATAGCGTTTAGATTATTCAGCTCTCGTCCATGTAGATTCCTCTCGAAGCCTTGAGGCTCGCCGTCCGGCCTGTTCGTTTTCTTTTATATCACTATGTCGTTCTCTCTAAACTAGAATTCCAGTCGGCCAAACTATTACGATGTCCAAGACTGTCAACAATGCCGCCGCTGGAACATTCACTGCTACTGGCGGCGACGTTACCTTCACTGTCGGTGAAAAGCTTGGCGGAGGTAGCGTTGGCGAAGTCTTCAGCGTCAACTGCGGCGCTAACGCTGCATGCACGGCCCTTGGGCCCGTTGTCCTCAAGTTCTACACGAAACTTGCCGCCGCGGACCTTGAACAAAAGCACCTTGCCAAGATCGATGAGCTCAAAGCTGTGTCCACCGGCACTGGGGACAAGCTCGCGTTGATGAAGGGGTTCCCGGGAAAGAATCTCAGCCAGACCGACGCCTACCTCGCACTTACCGAGAAAGTTACGGACAAGACCAAGCTCGATATCCCAAAAATAAAAACCCTTGTGGAGGGCGCTGCCGCTTTGGCTGTGCAAAGCGGGCTCGAGTATCTCAATCAGCATGGGATTGCTCACGAGTGAGCATATATTTCCGTTCAAAAATGCGAGAACTGTTAATTTACTCTTTCTTGTTTAGGGATATCAACGACGGAAACGTTCTTTTTACAGAATCTGGTGGTCGAATCACAGCGGCACACCTGATAGACTGGGACCAAGCACACATCGCTACTGATGCTGAAGTCAGTAGTTATAATTTCCGACCTTGATATTGTTATTTAAGCAGACTCTCAGCTTGCAGGATTACGGGATTTCATTCGAGGGCAAACTAATGCCTTTGAACGATTTGTCGACAATCCAGCCAAGGCCAAGTCGGACGCAGATAAAGCAGCGCTTCCGAAGAAACCTGTTCCAGGTCCAGGGGCTCCTGCGGCTGCTCCAGGCTCTGTGAAACCGGCCCCTCCCAAAGCTTGTGCTGCTGCTCCACGGCCTGCACGCCCAGCTGCTGCCGCGCCTCGCCCAGTTACCCGACCGCCTGCGCCACCTGCATCAGGAGGGCTACCTGCCGCCCCACCTGCTAACCAAAAGCCCTAAGCTGTCGCACTCTTTGCAAATATTTATGGTGAAGATCACCTGTCTAGACAGCTAATAAGAGATGAGGAAAGGATCATATACAATTAATTTTTTTCAATATTGATAAGGAGTGAACATAAAGCTTCAGTCAGTGACTACCGCCATAGTATGGGATTGGGCATGGTTGACTTGATAAGAACTTGAGCATTGTTGGAGCAGTATCCTCCCCGACCCTTATGTATATCCAATAGGTATGGCGGATGAGTCATTCGCTTAATCCCTTTACTAATTGGTCGTAGGGGCCTTTTTTTCTGTTTCAACGACCTCTACGCTTTGGACAATAACAACAGACCCGTTTTCGCTGCCTTGCGTACTCTCTACAGTCCTAACAGGTCCCGTAAACCATGTTCTTCCCCCAACCTACAAAAATATTAATAAAGAGTAGTAGAAATAAGGAGCAAATGCCATACCTTCGGCAAGAAATAATAAATTGTAGCGAGCGCCAACACACCTCCTAAAACGACAACATCATAATTCATATCTCCGGCAGTCTCAACCGTTGGTGCGGATGGGAACATGAAGATAATCCCCATAAAAGTCATAAAAATGACGCTAATAACTCCGACTGGCAGACCCTGGCATAATCATGGTGGTTAGGCTTGTTGCTTATTTATTGGAAAAAGTGAGCACACCAGTCTTCCCAAAGTAAACGGTCCAGGAGTGAAATCATTCTCTCCAAGAAATCTCGCTGCAATAGGAATCGCGTACGCAACATAGGTGCCATTGATCGAGACGCTGAAGACGGAATTGATTGCAGCATCGCCTGCGAAGGCAAGAAGCCCAAGGAGCAGCGCCCATGCAGCACTAAAAAACACAGTGTTGACAGGTGTTTGAGTGTAGCTATTCATCCGCCGAAGGAATTGGGAGAGGGGCAGCGCTTCATCGCGAGAACCAAAGGGTTAGCTTCACATAATGACATGATACGCTGTAGCTTCCACGAACCTCCATCTCTGCTGAACGCGAAAGTTTGACGGCTCGACGCAAGGAGCATACTCGAACCCATCATATATTGTACAACAACAACCACAGCCCAAACACCCAAAGTTCCCTCTCTTCCAAAAGCGTTAAAGAAAATCTGAGCCATGGGTTGATCGCTGTCGTTCAAACCTTCCGAGTCTGTTCCCATACAGAAGGCTAGGGCCATATTCATAGCTATAGAGTAAGGCTGGTCAAACAGGGTGCTCATGTCAGAGGAAGGAATCTACATGCCCCAACCTAAAACACCCGCAATTCCAATGGCGTTCACGATAGCCCAGGGGCAGGCGGTCGCAGCGTTAGACGCCTCTTCAGAGATATGAACAGCCGAGTCGAAGGCACCAATAGTCCAGAGGGGAGCTGAGAGCGAAAGAATAAACGCAAAGCCATCAGGCCATCCCGAAACTGAAGGTATGATGAGTATATTGATATTTATGAAAGTAAACAACTGTACCATTGATGAACTCTCCCAAAGCGAATGACGGCGTGTTCTTGAATTCGGTCGGAGTAAGGACAGGCAATGCTATAAGAATAGCCAGACACAAGCTACGGAAAAATGAGTAAATATCCGTACTACAAGGGGAAGGTGGAAATATGGACCAAATATTCAAAACAACGTAGAGTGATTGCAGCCTAGCAAGAACAGCAGTACCCAACGAGCAGAGCAGAGCGTGGGAGACAACGATCGCAGAGTATACCCCGCTATTGGGTGTGTCTCAGAGAAGAATCTTTGAACCGGCGAGAGACTCATACAAGTATTGAGCATTCGTTGGCTCAAACGTTTCACCCGAGCCGATTGTGACGGCCGCAAGGACTTGAACAGCGCAACCCCAGTTGATAGATGCAAAGGATGCTCACAAGTCAAATTCAGTTAGAAGACATAGGTATCATCAAGGAAGCTGTTACCAATTGACCCAACCGTATTTGCGTCTAGAATGGACAGAAACTTAGAGGTGGTTATAGGGGTAGAAGCGATATGACAAACATCCGACAATCCAACAAAGAAAGTTGCGATATCTAGGGGAGGACAATGAATAGGTCCAAAAGTACAGCTAAGATCTTGTTGAGCGTGCCCGAGCATAAAACAACAGTAACAGCATACCCCACCAGAAGTTGGAGCAGCAGATGCCAATTCTGCCATAGATAGACCGACAAAGAAAATGAAGAAAGAGCCAACTGCCCAACCCCAAACCATCGAGGGACCATTTCCGTTTGGTATGGCGTAGAACAGAACAGACGCGATGGAAGGCAGAATTCCTGCGACGAGTAAGAATCACACACAATGTCCTTCTTTGAAGAGGTGCACGCATACCAATAATCGAAAATGCTATCCCAAACACCTATAGCTGGAGATTAGCGCAAGAACCAAAGCAATCAAAGAAGTCCAAAACCTACTTCGAGTGGAGTGAAGGCTCTTTTGAATTCTTGCTTGTAGCCTAGCTCTGCGAGAAGAGCCTCATCTGCGCGCTGTATATCTTCCTTTCGACCCATAATCGATGGTGGATGTGGGAAGAAAAATTAGCACATCGAGAATGGCTTGAATGTGGCGCGTCCATTCTTGACACCGGGCAGAAGAGAAGTGACCCATGACGCGCCTATTTATCGTCTATCTTTGCTATCATGTCTGTCGTCGCGTAGGAGTGCAAGCTCGAGCTTTCCCATTTCCGACCAGAAAGACAGAATGAATTCACAAACCCTCTGATAGCCTGAATCATCGGTCAGCTCGTCCCCAGTACGGCAAAGAATTATAGAGCCACTACCATGGTTGACAACGAAGAGGTTCGAAATAAATCTAGAAATAGGTAGAAATCTGCCCGCTGGCTTCAAGGACATGGTGGTCGAAGTTATGTCAGGTCCAGATCAAAGTGAACCACCATCAGCCTCAGTTCGTCAGCGGTATCCAACTTCTCGTTCAACTATCTAAGACCTAATCTACCTTCGCGAAGCACACAGGATCATTGAATATTCTAATGTCCGTAAGCCTGCGTGTAGGGTGTTCCGGACCGATGGAAGGTCCAACTTGAATGGATTACAAATTTTGAGCTACCGACTTTCTAACGGTCTGTGGCCTAGATTTCGCCAGTTTATTTCAGGCCAGGATTTATTTTGCATAAAATATTGAAGTTTTATATAGGCCCCGGTTAATGATTGACGAAACATCGGCCCAACGGTACTTAACAAAGGAACAGCTGCAACGGCCCGCCTTGAGACTCCCAGCCCGCTCCTGACAAAACTTCTTCCAAACTTACGCTTGCGTGGCTTCTGGATATCGCTTGTGCATTTTGTTTGCTTCCCTCCAGATCTATCCGGCCTGTCTACATCAGTTGAAAACTTTCTTGTACTCCGGGTGCTGTTCAAAGATTCCAAACGGTGTGAAGCCTTGATTTTCCTGTTCCCTCTAACTCTATCAGTCCATTTCTCTTGAGCTGTGAGAACTTCAAAACATTCTCGATTATGTTGCGTGAATTTTTTCAGTTGCTGGGCTTGGGCGACCGCGGGACGCGCCTGCACAGACTCCAGAAGTTGATCAAACTGATGGACACTTTGTACTTCATCCTCAACTCCGCTCCCTACTACTTAGCAAAGCATCCTAAGCCCTGGATTTCAGCTATCTTCCGACCCATTCGCTTTCTTTTTATCCTCACGGTCCTAGCGGCATCAGCACCGGTTGTGAAATACTTCACGCTACGATGGCCCTCTCTATGGAAGCACTGTTGGCTTCATTATCATTCATTGTCACATTTCTCCTCGTTGCATTCTTCCCACCTATCTACAAAAAGGACCGCCGAGCGGTTCTATGTTGGACAGCCCCCATAGTTGGCCTCCTCTTCATACTTAACTTGATCAATGGCATCTCTGTAGTCATCCAATCCTGGAAGCACAATGGCGAGGTGTTCTGCGATATTTGTAAGTTTCCTTTTTTTCTTAACGTACAACTAAAGTGCTTACATCGATTGGATTTAGCATCCACATTTACACTGGTGCTTTGGCAAGCCGCGCTAGCATGCATTCTACCTGCTACCCGTGCAGTGTGGGAGGAAAGCTATGGACCCAACCTCCAATACAAGACAGTTCTCATACCTCATACATTCTGGCGTTGGTGTGATCCCACAATTACCTTCTTCTTTCCCATTCTATACGGTCTTTTGCGTGCGTATTTTTTCGGGACTTCTAGGATTCGAATTGATTCTAAGTCTTTAGAATTTTTTGTGAAGACTCACCGATTTGACATTGTCGAGACCTACGGCTGTTTCCCATCCTATTACGATTCGGCCTTTGGGCTTTCCGTCATTCTTGCTCCGCTGAGCTTCTTTAGTTATTTGGCCATCCTTCATTCGGGTAAGCGATTAGATCTAAGCTTGTTTCGGCTACTGACTAGAAGTCAAGGCGATGTCCTCAAGCGTGTCTACGCCCTTGAGCGCTCGGACAGAGCAAAGCTGCTTATTTTCTTTGCTCTTCCAATGTTCTTTATGGTCTGGTTCTTCGTCCACATCTTCACAACCAATCTTCTCCCCGAAACATCTTTCAAAGATCTCCACCAGCTAACCTTCTCCGGTATTGCCTTTCGCGCAGATTTCGAGCACAAAATCCGTCACATCACTCTCTGGTGGGTTACCTTGTCAAGCGGCTTTGTGACAGCAGTTGCGCAAATCCTTCAAGTGACATCTTTGGACGACATTTTTCTCGTCGCTATATTCAATGGCGCATGCCAGAGATTCTTTCAAGATAATGTCCTCCTACCTAGTGGCATTGGCAGGCGCAATCGCGTGTTTGCTCGCATCCGGTCTTTCAAATACAGCGCTGCAATGAGCCCTTTGTAAGTATTTGCGCACTATGTGTTTCCATCCACGCTTAAATACTTATTTCAGAGCTATTGGGCGGCTCTTTCGTACTCGTTTTGACCATCGTAATACCCAGCGGGATGATATCGAGATGCAGTCTTCATTTCCCGCTACACGTACTCCGCACATATCCTCGAAGAACCTTGGCTTATCCTCGACTCTACCTGACGATCTTCCTCCGGGTTGGTCACGTATTGACATTGGCGACGGCGAGCACATCGACATAAGTCCTCTAATTCGTCCACCCCCCGCCCTCGCGAAATATAGACCTCGAGAAACTCACCTCACTCCCGCTCCCGCTCGCCCACCGAAGCGAAGGAGGACTCTTATGAAGAAGTTGATCTCCAAGCCTTTCCCGATGAACGACTTTCCTGATGCCATCCCTCAAACCCCCGAGAATGAAGTTTACTTTGAGCGCCCTATTTTTCTCCCAGGCAAGACTCACTAGTAGAAGAAGCCTCATTCAATTCTCTCTCTTTCTGTATCCTACGTTTATCTTGTCTCATTCCGTCCCTGTCTCGTCACGCTCTCTTGTAGCTTTAGCATTTTTTTTGCTGTTTTGAATTGTTTGTATCGCGCTATATCATGACACAGTCCCACATTCTTTCTTCAATGGTCTCCTAGATTTGCATTTCTTTTATCTGCTTTGAAGTATCCCATCCCATCTCATTCTATTCATTCTTACATGATGTCTTACCCTCACATTTCACTGTCATTTCCCTCATACGCCGGGGCATCTCGTCCTTGAGGCATTCTCTAATCTCTCGTAATGTTATCAACGACTGTTCTTGTCGCTCAATCTTCATGTATCTAGTAACTAGCCATCAGCACAATCGCACAAGTTTTTATCTGACAACTGGTGGCACTATGAATTTAAAATTGCTCCATTTCCATGTTCACCAAGTTCCTATCACAATTCTCCGTTAACAGTTTGGATTATCAACACATCTCAGAACAACAACACATACGAAGAACAAAGCAACGAGAACAATAAACAGAAGAAAAGGTAACCAAAAAATATGTATCCCCAGCCGCGATTAACGGTAATCAAAAAAGAATGAAACCAGCAAAGTCCAACTCAAAGAACAACAAAAATTGAAAACGCATAGAAGGAGAAGGACCAAAAATTCCCAACATACAAAATTTCCCAAAAAAAAACCTTCCTCCTTACAACTCTAGGTTCATTCTTCACATCTTGCCCACCGTTGGACGTGGCGGAGGACCGGCTGCTTCAGTTGCCTGGAAATAGTCTGGAGGCAATCTAGCAGTACCAGGGTCTTCAGGCATGGGTGCCGGACCACCATCCTGTTCCCTCCCTGGGAATTGCGAACGATTTGGATCCTTCTCGTTCGGCGAGCGCCAGTTACTAGCTGACCGCTGCTGCCCTGGCGGCGAGTATACTGATGACGGCAGCGGGGGTGGGATCGAACTTGGACCAGGTAATCCATGGGAAGAGCTTGAAGAACCACTTGCTGAATGAGGCCCATCGGCGTAGCTGTACTGCTTCACCTCCGAATTAGACGAAGTCCTACAAGGGTAAAAACTGATACCACTCACTGATTGTCGAGGGGCAGGACCGCCGTTATAACTGTATGAACCAGTACCAGGCATTACAGCGTAGGGGTCTGCAACTGTGACTTGACTACCAGGATAGTAGCTGGCAGAAGGCTGGGTGTATAATTGTGTTTGACTCATGGGAGGACTGTCCAAAATGATGGGCCCAGCAGTAACGTGAGCGCTTCGTCTCCGCTGTTTGCGCCTCCAAAGGAAATATCCGAGGACAATCAGAGCTAAGATCACCACTCCGCCAACCGCAATGCCCGCGATGGCAGCAACTGGGATTGACCTAGAAAACCACTATCAAAAAGAAGCTTTCGCGGAGAATAACTGAGAAACCGTACTGGGGCTGCTTGCCGTTAAAGTCAATGACAGTCGCACAGTCAATTCCCAATTTTCCGGAGACCCGAGTGACAGTAAGTGTGTGTTGACCAGAGCCCAAACCATCTGCAAAATAAAGCATCTAAAAGACCAGGTAAGAAACATAACAATCAACATGGCATGAGCGACTGACCTGCTGCGGTTGGTACGTGCCATGGGTTGCATTGAGAGAAGTTGATTGGCCGTCAAGGGAGGCAGTAAAAACACCGTGATCAGGACCGATGCTTCCAATGAGCTGAACGGCGTCTCCTTGGAAGTTAAAGGTAACTGAAGCTTTGTCCGTGGTTGTAAAACTATCAAAAGTTGAGGTCAAGTAGATGAGAGGAATGACGTAGGTACGCACTGTCCATTGCCAGAACTGTAGCCAGGGGCGGATGATGTATCAGTAGTCCAAGCACTCGCAGGAGTGTACTTGAAGCTGCTATCACCATCTTCAATTGTCCGTGATTGAGTACCTTGGACATCTGAGTGCCATTCGATCTGCCTCTCATGAGCTGGCGCAAGTCAAGCGAAGGAAGGGACATACAAAATCAATATCCAAAAAAGCGAAATTGGTGTCCTCTGGCTGGTTTATAATCTTAATATTGTGTAAGCCCTACCGAAGAACGTCAGCGATAAGCGGCGGGTAGAGAGGAACGTTTTACTTGTGTTAACCCTGTTGCTTCAAACAAAGGTGTCTGGAAAATGTCGGGGCTTGCGCTACCATTGAATTTGGATGATTGACCGTCGAGAAGGACTTGGTATGGACCTGGAAAGGAAGTTAGGCCAAGAATTCAAAGACGCGGGAATGGTCCAACCATGGTTTCCACGTTTTGCGCCACCGATAGTAATTGCAGTTCCATTAAAGTCAAAGGCTGATATACAGTGAGCACTTGGAGAGAAAAGGTAAGACTCTAGAACTTACACGCGGAAGCACCAAATCCCACGGTCAAACGGAACGTATTATTGCCAAAGTATCTATGTTGCTTTGTGAGCTGAGGGCAGGATGATAGTTGTGACAAGCGCACCTCGACGCGGCAGGGTCCTGTACTGGATCTCCGTCAAGCCACTGTCCGACAGGGTCATATCGAATGAGAGGAGAGGAATCATCGATTTTGAATAAAGTCGAGGTCGCCATTGAGCCGAACCAACAATTTGACAGACTGGCTGTCTGCGAAAGGGGAAAAGAAAGAAAGTGCCCGAAGGCAGGAAAAAAGAAAGTACAGGTAACTTGCCCCGGAAAATGCGATGAAGTCCAAGAGAAAGGTTAGGATGCGACAAGGCACCGCCGTTGTTGGGGCGCCACGGTTAGCTTCACGCCGTCTGATGGACCTGATGTGTATTTATGCCAAGTTTGTCCTTTGCTCGCTCAGTCAAAAATGCAGAGTAGGGTACATGGGGAAGAAACATTCCAGTTTACGAATAATCTCGAGAGTTTTTAATACAGCTTGGAAGAGGTAGTCCTTAATTTCTCTGCTAGCCCCCGCAGTTTTCGTGCTCAATCCATTTGTGAATGACCTAACAGTAACTAACTCTACAATTTCATTTATATACCACTGTTTCACAGGTTGTTTAAAATGGATATGCACAAAAGGCGTCTTTCGGCGGTGCAAAAAAAAATATTGCTGTAGTGAGTTGGAAGATAATGAGCCCACTCACGCAGTCAGTTCCCGCTACTCAAAATATAATGACTAACAGGGTCCCCGAAGGGTGTAAATGCTATTAGTGTATGAGAGACCATCCAAGCATGTCAAGACAGTTTTTAGCAACCACGGATACACCAAATTGCTGGAGAATATGATAATCTAGCCAAACAATGAGGATCAGCACCATTCAGAACAAAGAGCCTCAGTTCACTCGGTGAAGTTAAATGCGGGTCACTCATACATACAGCTGCTGTTTCAGTAGTTAAGCGAAAGCTGAGCGGCAGCATTTATTTCTCCAAGAGGAGATGTGCCGAGGAAGCGGTTAGAGTTCTACAAAGGGTACTAACTCGTAGCTGAACTCTTCAGCTGAAAACGTAGGTATATTCCGCTGTCATAAATGAGAATCTAGGATGCGTAAGAGAGTAAACATCATGCGAAAATGAGACCGGAGAGCCGCATCCCCCATTTAGTGCTGTCATTGTGACCTATGTGACAGATCCAGCTTGTGGACCTGCTGCCTTCCTCTCATGCACCCGCTAGCTCTTGGACAATGAACTGGTTGCTAAGAACTACATTTCCTGTGAAAACTGGAAAATCCAGAAATACTTCGGCTTGCAGGGCGGAGGGCCCGACATTCCCCAATCTGAATTCCGCAACCTTCACTCAACGGACTTATGCCTCCGTACTTGTCTCTCATCAGGCTGACGGTCTCATCCCGGCGGAAGATTCTGTGCGTATTTGCTCGCAGTTTGTGATGGACATGACGCGCTTTCCGATGGACCACCGGCCTCCCCGCATGTTGGCCTCACATTATGAGGACTGCGTTCACAAAATCTGTACTTAAAAGCCCAAGTGAATCGAAGGGGACCCATCTTCACATTTTACGTCTATCTTCGGCTCAATATCCAAATTATGCGTCACCGAACACCTCGTTTCTTCTCTTTCCTTTCTTGCATTGCTATTTGCTCCGTTTTGGTGCTTTCATCTGCTACAGGCACCCACCAGGATTCTACTGTATTTGCCGAGCAGGTCAGTCCTCCACTCTGTTATATATTCTTCCTCTGAAGCTTGTGTGATAGTACGGACGACCGCTCATTGAATTCGCGCGTTTAGCCCAAATTCTAGTTGCGGGATTAGGCACGAATAGTTTGTCCAGGACTTCAGCTCTTGCAGATCCGAACCAACAAGCAGTCGTTTTGCCTAATGTCGATACTCTTTATGGAAGCGCGATCATTGATCTTTCCGAACATGACGTCGTCCTAACAGTCCCAGAGGTGGACGATACAGACCGTTTCTTTGTGTTTGCCTTTTACGACCCGTACGTGTTTTATTCCATCTAACCACCGTTTAATTTGTTTGACCATTGCTTTCCAGGTTTGGCAGCAACTTTGCAAACGTCGGTCGGACCTCCAATGCTCAACCTGGAACCTACTTAGTCCGTCGAGCTTGCGACGCGAAGGTTGAATGGGGCTATTCACAAGCTGACCCTGGCGACAAATACCAGGGTTATATCAACATGCCAACAACACAAGGTAGTCTGCTCGTTCGAATCCTCGTCAAAAACAACACAACCGATCTTGATGTTGTCCGCTCTATCTTGCAATCCGCGAACGTAGCCACTGTTGACCGTCCATTGTCACTAGGGGGCCCAGCAGCTCCCATAACAGATGCAACATTTGCTGGTCTTGGTGATTATCCTGCCCTTGCGACACTAACCCTTACCGCTCGCCTCATGAAAGCGAACCCACCATTCAATATGACAGATCCTAAAAAGACGATTGCGATTCTCCAGCACGCTGGCCTTTACAATGGAATGTACCATCAGCCTTCGGATGTCAATATAACGGCAGCTTTCAATTCTGCCATTTCAGCGGCTCGGGCATACGCAGCTGGACCCGGATTGACCCAGCTGAACAATAACTGGGCGTACATCCAGCCCACAGGTTTGTTCGGAGACCAGCTCACAGCACGGACGATCATAGCCATCAAAGTTTACCTCGAACTGGTGGAAGATGAAGCCATGTATCCTGCCTGGGAAGGGCAGCTGAACCTCCAGGCTGGAGAAGCCTACATATATAGGTTCGCTACCAAGCCTCCTCTGCAGGAATACGGATTTTGGAGTCTCACGCTCTACAACGAAACGGGATACCTCGTTGACAACGTCATTGACAAGTATACTGTCGGTGACAGAAGCAACATTACATATCCTGACGGAGAGTTGGTGTATGGTGAGGGGAACGAAGATCCTGAGAAACCATTTGAGATCCTCGTACAAAGCGAAACACCTCCAAGTAACTGGACTGCAAAGTAAACCTTTTCCTTTGATGCCTGTCTCCCAACTTACTGATTCGCTTGATTAGCTGGCTTCCTGCACCTGCTGAAGGCGGGATCATTCAAGTTACTCGTAAGAAGTGCCGTCATCTTATCCTGTTATTTCGGCCTAATCGTGCCATTTAGTTCGTTTATACGGCCATCAGAAGGGTGTTGTGGATGGATCATGGCAATACCCAATGGTTTCTAAAGTGAAAGCATTCACAGACTCCGCTTGAATTACAAGGGTTTTTCAAATATCGGATCTATTAACCCTTGATGGGGTATACCACAAAGACATGAACTATATCAATGGAACTATTAGCCCGGATGTGCCGCCACGCCACTTCGTAACCTAAAATCCTAATCAACTTCACGAAGGCCGGGACGAGCATCAGTGTCGAGTTGACCAATTCCTCTGCTCTGAAGACATCGTATAATTACTAGAAATATGACAATTTGAGTTCTCATACAGTGTAATTTGTCATAGAAACATTGCCAATAATATCTCTTCCTCAATCTGCTTGTGTAGAGTCATCTTTGCAGTTTCCCTTCCCCAGATTTATAAATTCAGAATTGAGAGCTTAATTGGTTTTTCGGGTGGATTTTTTTGGTCTGCTTCACGTTATATTTAAGATCCATACGAAGTAGCTCGCTAAACATTTGGCGATGGTTCGCATGAAACTTATGTCAAGGTGTCGAAGTAGCAAGGTATGTCACAGAAAATCGTAGCTTGTTCGACAATAACACGTTAAACTTCGAAGATCATTTGGAATGGCATGGTGGCCTTGTCTCCAAATTCTATTTGCGTGAGTGTCTTATCAGGGTTCTCTCCGCCTGGAATGACAGGAAGTGTTTAAATAGACCGTTCCTCCCCACAATTCGTTGGAGCACAACGAGAACAACGAGAGTCGTCAAATATATGCCTTGATAAATTCGAGTCAGCATCATACCCAATATTCGATGCATCTAAGAAGGTACACACTGAAATTTGGTCTTCAAAAGGCGGGATGACGGCAAATGGTCGTCCGGCGGGGGAATTTATCTCCAACATCCCAATACAAGGCAAGCTGTGTAAAAATAAGCAGAAAATATACGAGGCCTGATCCGGCAATAAGTACCAAGATGCGTTCGACTCCGGAGCGAAGGCGGAATGGGCCATGTGCCTCAACAATCAGTTTATCCAGACGTTGACCATAGGACTTTACAGCTGTACTTAACAGACCCCAGATTCTATGGTTCAAATTTTTAGCAAGTGATATCGTAGAAAGAACGTTCCAAAAATGAGGGACCGAGCAGGGTATCTTGACAGGACTTCCGAGGTTGGACGACCATGCTCCTCAATCGCGCCATTAGGTTTCACATTTGCAGAGCTGGTGCCACTATGACGCGGGATAAATGCGCGATGCAAAAGCAAAGATAAGCACATCTCGGGGGGTCAGAAGACATACCGGCATTCTCTTTCCGGCAACCGCGAGATTTGAAGAACCCGAGACGTTTGCACAGTCAATGTCAAGGCTGAAGACATATCAAGGTTCAAGATTATATGAATGAAAGATAGGAAATGAAGGCAAGATCGTTTGGCCACCGTTCTGACAGATGACCCATGGACTTGGAGGTGGTGAATGCGATGATCGTCTTCTCGTCCTCATGAATAGCAAAAGAAGCCTATGGACAAGATAGCTAAGAGCACAAGATGCCAGGAACCTATCAGAGAGCTAGGCAGCTGACTTTTGAGTGAGTGAGGGAAAGTATACATATATTCTTTGCATGGGGGTCAAGCTGTCAAAAATATGAACTCTGAATATCAGGAATGCTAGATGATGCTTCGAGTGGCAGTTCTGCCGTTCCATCCCCTCTGAGAAAATTGGAAACGAGAAGGCAGTCAATCTAGAACGAACTCCCGCTGCTTCCCGTGGACTGGGGCCACCTAGGATTGAAAATTGAATGAAAAAATGGCAATTTCATCATGACCAGCGATAGTTGAGCAAAGGACCAAATGGAAATTTTATACTGGAAATTTTCAGCATCAAGCTCGTGCACCCTTTAAACGATGCCGTAAGGGTGTGGACTGGTGCAGGCAAAACTCCAGTCTCGGGGGTTCTTGCTTCCCCCACGGAATACAGCCATATCCTATTCTCATTCGATGGAGAGAATCCTTCGTATGAGAACAGACAACTCGCCAAGAGCAGACGAGAAGGAGTGGCCTAAGGCAACAGTTCGGTTCGGTGGACTTCAAGCCTTCGGGCAGCGAGCCAGCAAGCATTCTGCTGTTATATCGGGATATTAACTTGTCTACACGAGAGAATCGATATGAATCTCGGGCTTTATGGGGTAGTTGGTGATGTTTTCAATGTCGCATAGGGAGGGAAGAGTGGCTGTTCTGTTTACATTGGCATTCCCCATTTACTCAGTCGAGTTTCTATTGATAGAGCTGTTTTGTATTATAAGAAGCCGCCACAGTGTTGATAGAACTTACTCAGAGGTCCGAAGAATGAGCATGCTGACTGAGGACTATTGAGGCCGTGAGTCTAGGATCCATAGGAAGCTGTCATCAGGCCCAACTGGGATATATGTATGGAATTTATCCATAAAACTGAAAGGAGATAATTGAATAACATTAACCCCATAGTTTTAAAAGTCCAAAACCTGTGGGGTCCAATACCCCTGGGCGGAAGAAACAAGACTTACTTTCATCATAACAGTTGAAGAACCTCAAATATTCTATGAAGTTGATTCATTCTCGACAGGCCCGGGTCTTCAGGTCTGCTGGGTCAGAACGAAGTGGTTCAGCGACGCGTGACGTCACAAGGCGCTAAAAATTGAACAGTTCACAAAATCGGAATGCGAAACTTGGAGGATTATCATTTTAAGGCTCCAAAGTATCGTAAGGATATTTTATCTAGCTGAAAAATCGGGTGTTTGTAAGAACCGGGAGAGCAAGTAGCAAGAGACTTTCACCTGAAATGTGGGCCGAGAGCCGTAACAAAGAAACATATCAGAGTTGAGGCGAGACTGAAATAGAGATAACAAGCCGGATTCAAAAATCCATAGTTCATATCCGATGGTTCCCCCGCAGAACCTCCCCGCTAGAACCTATGCCTGCCCGACAGCATCGCCAGCACTGCGTGGTACAGTCAATTTTCCCAGAGCGATCGATTCCTGTCTTCCCTAGGACCACGCGATCGCGTCTAGTATTAAGCACAACAAAAATCTTTCATGAAGTCAGTGATCGGTCACTGGGTCGAGGCACGAGAAGCCCAGTTTGTAACTCAGCATTCTGCAAGACCGGATCACATACTTTGTTACCCTCCACCCAAGACAAAGAGTGTATGGCGGCACCATTAAAATCATCACGCCGGAAGGATTCATCGGAAGTGTCCTCGGTGAACTTCTGGCGACCCAAGAGGTAGAAGTGAGCCAGGAAGAGAATGCAAGTTCGGCCGAGAATGAGATGGGATATTGCTGAATTATGAATTACTAGCGGCTCTCCAAATACAACGAAGGGGACGCAAATACAGAGGCAAGGAGGCTAACATACGCGAGTCTAAAGCAAGTACAACTTGTCAAATTACGCAGGTTACTGGCAAGAAAGTGAGCTAGAGTGAGAGCTACATATCTAGGCTAAAAACACATACCATATCACCATATGCGTAGCACAATCTTCCACCATGGTCTAGGAATACCCTGTAAGGCCTTCTCCATCCCGACCTGCATGCGGTCGTAATACTTGGGGAATGCGGCAGGCTGCATCATCTTCTCGGACAATGGAAACTGAACAAAGGATAAATAAGCACGGGTAAATCTTTGTACGCAAAATAGACGTGCCTTTTTAGAGATGTCCCCGTTGAGAAGTGTTTGGGTGGCTTTGACGGCATTGGGAGTCAACTTTGGATGAGTGGCAAGGGAAGCAAGGAAGGTGTTGATTTGGAGGTGTGGTCTAAACGGGTCTTGTGGCCATTTCTGCGAAATTTTCACGAGCTCTTTGCCTAGAGTGCCCGCAGGGATTCTACCTGTCATGCTGAAGAGGATGATGACAGTAGGAAGAGAACCTAAGTAGAATTACTTCCGCCCGTAACCAAATAGGTTAATTCTAACGCGCTTCGTTAGACACGGTAGGCCATAGGCATTCCACTAAAGGCTTCTTAGAAAGTTTAACCGTCCATGCGCTCATATCTTTTATTGCTGATGCTCGGCGAGGCTGAGTTACAAAAGCCAGCTTGACCCAAGAGCTCATCACTTTTCATTTAGGGTACCTTCAGGCTACTAAATAGTGTCCTAATGTTGTTGGCATTTTCCATATGGATCAACTTCGACGATTAACAGAATATTCTGACATTTGGCCATGTCCTCCGCCCCTAGAATTTTATTCGGAAGAGACAACCAACAACAATATCCGGAAGCATCACCTTCCTTTGCTCAGGGGTTCTTGTGGACAATGACCACGTGGTGCGCAGAATTCTCGAATACAAAATATGAATGTTGTATGATTGAGGAACTTTCCGCATACTTGCACCCCCCCAACGATTGAAATGGAAATAAAAACCCTTCTGATCATGTTCAAGGCGATGGAGGAATTGATATTGTCGACCGCGAAGGTCCTGACAATCAGCTTTAGTGGATTAGGTTTCAGTACTCTCATCTCAGAGGTCAAAGGTGCAAAGCAGCCGCCATGTCCAGCGCCAGTCGAGCTGAAATACCCTGAAGCGCCCCTGGAAGCGCCCTGTTTGACATCTTGTGCGCGGCACATCAGTATGATCGCTCCAGGAGAAGTCGAACGCGGTATATTCGTTCTCTGTCTCTCTTGACCATCATGCGCTGCTGCTGGGATGATGATGACGCTGCACAAAAGAATGAGGTTTCGAACCGCGCGATGCACCCACCAAATGGCCTCTACACTCAGCAGCCAGGTCCCCCACCAAACATGGAGATGAGCTTCCAAGGACCTCCTCCGGGTGCCTCATCTCCCTTTCCTCCAGGCTTCAATCCTTCATTTCCTAACCAGCCACCTTGGCAAGCTGGTTCGCCTCCTGCACCCGCTCCTGCGCATATGTCTCCCTTTCCACCTCCCCAGACTTTGCCTCCGTTGTCTCCAAATGCGACCGGTTTCAGCACCACAAATTCGAGCAACAACTTTTACTCTCCCCCTCCGCAAGCTACATCTTCTGATGCGCTCGCTCTCGACGAAGGACGGATGTCTGTTGCAATTGACTGTTAGTTTCCGCACGTGCCAAGCACAAGTTTTCATCTCATTCTTCATTCTAGTTGGAACGACCTTCTCTGGTGTAGTGAGTCTCAGATTCCACTAGATTTCTATCGTGTTTTTCAACATCAAATAGGCTTTTGGTTCTTCCCGAATTGCCGCTGGGCAGGTTCAGCAAATCCTGAATTGGCCAGGGTCTCACGAAACTTTTCGCAAAGTCTGTATGGCCTCAACTTATTCATTCATCTTTTTTACACATCCAATAGATACCCACATGTCTACTTTACGATGCTAGTGGCGAAGTTTTGGCTTGGGGACTTGAGGCAAAGAACGCGAGCGCAATACCGGGAACAGGTGAGCCCAAACTCGCGCCTTAGCTCGTCGGCATTCTGATTTGAGCATCTTGATCAGTGAAATGTGAATGGTTCAAATTATTCCTCGAGGTATACAAATCATCATGCTGGTAGCTGTCAATTCCTTACCAGCGAACTCAGCCTAAAGTGCTTCGGGACGAATCCGCTATTGACCCACGACTACCTCAACTACCTGTGAGCGTTCTTATGAGCGTCCGTTCAAGCGCAACTAACCTCATTCGTTCAGTATGGTAAAAGACCTATTGACGTCATTATCGATTTCCTGACCTGCTTGTGGGACTACGCCAAGGTAGACCAGTCTAACTCTCCGCTTACCTCTTTCGCTATCTAACTGTGTCACAATTTAGGTTCAAATCACCCACCAGATCGGTGCCGTCGCCGATTTGAGTGAGCAACTCTAATCAAGTGACTGGAACGAAAGTTAACTGACCGTTCCAGATTCTGCCAATGTGTGGTTAACAGTGCCTGCTGCATGGGATGTAAAAGGTCCCTTTCATTGAGGATTTCTTGTTTCTGTACTCATTTTCTCATTTGTTTAGGCTGTGAGGTTATGCGTGAAGCGGCAATTACCGCAGGCTTAGTTCAATCAAGCCGTCCAGGTGACACCACTTGGAGGGAACGTCTTCGTATTATTACAGAACCCGTGCGTCTTTGATTCTCTCCCAAGTTTGTTTTTGACGAAGTATCTTCGCCTGACTAGGAAGCCGCTGCTGTACACTGTGCAGATCTTACAGACGTCCATCACCTCACACCTTCACAAACATTCATTGTCGTTGATGCAGGTGGTGGTAAGTTATCAGATCTTTTGTTTCTTTCCTCGTGATCCTTAGTTTCTTATAGGCACTGTCGACCTTGCTGTTTACAAATTGATTGGCGTGAGGCATTCAGGCAGCCCTTCCTTTCAATTCTGATGTACCTCGCAGGTTCTATCACGGCTGGAGATCGCGGAGATGGCAGCAAGATCGGGAGCCAATTGTGGAAGCATATTCTTGGATTTGAGGTTTAAGGAATTGGTGAAGATGTTACTTCAGGACCACCCTGTTCACTTAGAACCGGCTTCTTTGGCGTATTTCAGTGAGAATTCTTCTTTTTCCCATTTCATTGCTATAAAGTGTTTTACAGTGCATACATTCAGTGAGCAGGACAAGCTCGAGTATAATGGTGCATCCGATGACGGTGAATACTTTCATTCAATCAATGCCTCTTTAGAGTTACCTAAACTCAGAACAGATGTCATGTTTCATTTCACGTGCTTCAACGTAGAGGACCCCAACGACCACTCGGTCGGCCTCTTTGACGGTCAACTTTCCATTCCGGGAAACTTACTCAGAAGGGAAGTTTTCGACCCGGTCATCGCTCAGGTGCTTGTTTGACTTGTCACACCTTGTTTCTAATTTCTGAAGTCCAAGAATATGCACAGGTCCTACAATTGATTGAAGATCAAGTCGGCCTTCTTACTCAGCAGAACCTTAGCGTGGATGCTCTTCTTCTGGTCGGCGGATTTGCGTATGTTTGAGTCATGACATTTTCACAGTGCCTCTACTCAAGGTTATTTTAGCGGATGCGAGTATCTTAAGCAACGCGTCTCCGAACAATTCGGTGGACGTGTCCGCGTTATTGCGCGACCTCCAGATGCTGACACGGCAACGCTTCGCGGAGCCGCAAAATACGGGTTGGCCAAGCGGCCGCTGGTTTCATCAATCATTGCGCCTCGCGCGTATCTCATGAAGGTTTGCTTTTCGTCGCTGTCTTATATTTCCTCTCACTCGAGTTTCTAGGTGAAACTACCTGCAGAACAACAAGACTGGATGATGCGGCCTGCATATGTCACTAATAGTCCATCGGGAACTGCCATTTGTGAGAATCGGTACGCACGCGGCATTTACATGAATTCCTATAGCACCTAATTCAATGAACAGATTACAGTATTTGATCCAAAAGGGTGCGATTCTTCGAAGGGGGTAAGTTCAGTTGGCCGTCGCCCGATTCTAAGAGCTATCTCATCGTCTGTGCAGCCAGCGTGTCGTTACAAGATTCTGGTTAGTGCCGGATGTTTCTTGGCAGACCTGTAGGTTCCTGATTGTTTCACTTTGTTGACAGTAAGTATTCTGCTACGCCTCAAGATACGACATTCGTTGCCACGTTCTACACATCCAACTCCCCCCAAGTCATGCGTTACTCTGACGAAGGCGAAACTACGGAACTATGCAAGTGGAGTGTTGATTTGGGAAAACTTCCAACTTTCCAACAGAATGCCAACTCCACTCAAGGGTTCTACACTGGTGAGCCCGGCTTGTAACTGAGCAAAGTGATCTCTCTCATTCTCGCTAGAATTTGATTTAGGTTTGGAACTTGATAGCGCAGAAGTGCGAGGAATTCTCTTGTATCAAGGACAAGAGTGGGGGCGGTGGGTCATCTTATTACCGTCCTTCCTTTTCTGATTTATCTCCACAGTGTGACATTCGACTATCGGCAATAGTTTGTATTCTTTATTGGATATTTCCGAATCATACTGGTCCAGAGCGAATGCCATTTGCGTCTGAAAAGATGTGCGACCCGGCGCCTACTCGACGCCTTGCAAGGTTGACAGGCCTGATGGGCTGCGAAGCTCTATAACTTTCCTAAATCCGATAAGTCCGCCTGCCCTTCATTCCCAGTCAATCTTCCCCACCAATGCCTATCCAAATCTTACCGGGTCGCCTTCCAAGCTGAAGTGATGTTTTGGAGGCCGACTGCAGGCGCTGACTTTCCTGAGGCTGCTTCGTTGAAAAGGTTCCTTTTCAACACTATGACTTCCCCTCGGCGGTCTGCACCAATAGGCGCTTGGGACCGTATCATGGGCAACCGTGTGCTCCTTCCGCGCCAGGGTCCCGGCCGATGTTACAGCTGTACAACAGCTCGCTAAGCTTCCTCTCTTCGAAAACCCCTTCGACAACCAAAACTGATCTCACTCCTTTTTAAGGTTTTGTCGCGATATCAAAAGCTTTGTTCAAGCTGTTCCTGGGCTTCGGGGAAGGCCTTTAGCGGGATTGAAAGCTTCCGATCCGAGATCCGGAATTCGCCGGACGTCATCAGAGTTATGCACAAAAAAAAACGATCTCGTTACGCATCCGGTTGGAAGGATTTCTCATAAAAGCGTTCATAACCGCGACGCGTTCCCCCTGTCCTTTGGCCATGCCAGCCCTCTCGCTCGACGAACTGTATGACTCCCTTCGCCCCATTACTGTCCCACGCTCCTCGCCATATGCATCCTATACCAACTGGGGACTGTCTTACACATGTACTCCACTCGCGGTGTTCATCCCTGAGAACGAGGAACAATGTCGCCTGATAATCGAGCTCGCACGACGGGAGAAGAAAGTCATTCGAGCTGTAGGAGTGGGCCATAGTCCGAGCGATCTTGGATGTACGAACGACTTTATGATTCGAACCGACAAGTTAAACAGGGTGCTTGAGGTAGCGCCCACTAACATTCTTTGCTTCATGACACTTGCTGACTGATACCAATTCCGTAGGTTAACGTAAACAGAAATTTCGTCGTTGCTCAAGCCGGCATCACCCTTCATGACCTACATCCCATCCTCGCCAAGCATGGTCTCGCTATGATCAATGTCGGTTCCATTTCTGACCAAACTCTGGGGGGCATCGTAACCACTGCCACTCACGGTTCGGGCATGAACTTTGGCGTCATTTCAACCAACGTCCTCGCACTCACTTTACTGTTGGCCGACGGGTCTCGTGTTTCATGTTCTCGAACGGAACGACCAGACCTATTTACTGCCAGCATCTGTGGTCTCGGGAGTACTGGCATCATTATGGAAATCACATTGGAGGTGGAGAAAGCATTTCGGTTAAGGGAGGTTCAGGAATCTCTTCCATGGTCAGAGGTGGTGGATAATCTCGACGCACTTGCGCGAAGCGAAGAACATGTTCGGCTATGGTGGTATCCCGCAGCAGATGTCTTGCGGGTGAGTCAGTCAAGTCGAACGGCCGAAGTAAGCCCTCTCAATTGTCTCCATGTACAGCTTTGGTTACTAATCTCCTGCTGCTTTAGCCAGCCAATCCCGTTGCCAACTGGTTTTGGGATTCAACCTTTCAACCATCATTTCGTACAGTTTGCCCTCTTTTTGGGTATCTTCTTCCCCTTCATCAATGTCTGGATTACGCGTTTCTCGGCCTGGAGATCCAGTTCTCGCACCGTAAACATCGACGAGAGTCACCGGATATTCAATTTGGACTGTGGGGTGCGTGGGATCACTGCTCCCACAACTGTTTCCAACTCACATTTCTATATAGTATCCCCAGTTTACGACAGAGTGGGCAATACCTTACGAAGAGACCCAAGACTGTCTCCGTGAATTACGGCAGTGGCTATTACAAGAGTTCAAAGACCCGGACGGGCTTCGACCTCATTTCCCCATTGAGATTCGCTGGTCGGCACCAGATGATATTTGGCTTAGCCCGAGCAATGGTCACACAACAACATGGATTGGCATCATCCAATACAAGTACGTCTTCTAAGAACGTCACTCCGAGTCGTTGGCTCATTGCTTGATCTAGACCCTACAAACTCAACGTACCATACCGGAAACTTTTCTCAAGGTTCGAAGCTATTCTCATTCGACATCGTGGACGCCCTCATTGGGCAAAAAGCCATGGACTACAGCCTGAGCAACTCCGCCAGCTTTATCCCAAATTTGACGATTTCGTCAGTCTTCTCAGAACTATCGACCCTAACGGCATGTTCAGGAACGAATATGTTCAGCGACACATTTTGGGGCTCCTCTGGAGTCTCGGCTATTCAAAAAACGTCGTATTGCTCAGGCTTGACTGTCGCTATAATCCCCTTTTCTTTACGACCCCACTTTTCGCGACAATGGAATACCTGTACCTTTCGCAAGCATTCAATTATGTATTATACAATTCCATTCACCTATTTCACTGTATTATATGCCCGACTTAGATACTTCTACTATAGACCCAACTGTTCTCTAATGGACTGCTTCACTCGACGCTCATACTCTTCTCGGTTATCCCTATAAAGTTTGCAGCAATCAATGTTGGCGCCGCTCTCAAGGTTTGGTTCTGTACCACGTGAGGGAGATTAGCACCACGAGGAACGAACCAGAACAAAGGCCAACGAACCAGCCAACATGGAGATAACACTCAGAATGACCTTCTCTACGCTCTGGACCGGACTCCACCTTTCAGACTGGGATTCATACATGGTTGGATCTTCGCCAGTATGTAGAATGGAAATGCAGACGTTTCCATCCGGATAGACTAGAAAAGATGACGTTAAATCCGAGACGTGGGCTCAAGAATGGCCAAGGAGACGCACTGTTGGGATGGAAGATTGGTGGGTCGAATTTCATCTTGAAAGGTGAGAGAGGATAATCCTCTGGCTGGGAATTGATCAGAAATAGGAAATAATGAGTAGGCTAGTAGACGTACAAAGGTCAGTTTCGCCACAAATACTCCTCCTTCCTAGATCATAAGGTTAGTTTGGAGAAAAACCAGATAGTACGATTTTGTGGAACTGACAAATGGAGTATCCTTCGGGCCAGAAATCAAGGCTTCCCATGTGAAGAAATCAGACTCTGATATTGGCCCTTCGTGAAGGTGAGCGGTCGTCAAGAGGTTGAGCTAGTTAGGAGAGCTCACCAGCAGTAAACATATCGTCAGGTGAGCCTCAGTGGAGCGTCAGAGTCGTGTAATGAGCTTTTTTTCCTTTAATAATTCACCTCCAGCAGTCAGTTGTTTGTATTCGGTCATCAAACGGCGCAGAGCCGTGCCTGAACGTGAAGCCATGGCGAAAGAAGGTGCAAGGTGGTGGTAGCGTGTTCAAAGAAGGCGCGAGAGTCCGGGTGCAATCTGAAGACTCCCTATCCTGTTGCTTCATTCTGATTTCCATAAAGTATTTTATTTAATACTGCAGAGAGATGACTAGTTTTGGGCGTAATGACCCCTTTCCCGAATTGAACACTGCCCCCTCGTAGTTAAATTGTGTGCTTCTGCTTCATACAGTCTACTTGTCCTTCCCCTAATTTTCGAAGCTAGAACGCAGGGACTTTTCCAACAATATAGGCTAAATATTAAAGCGGATTGCATATTTAGAAACGGGGCAAAGACAAGACAAGACAGAGTCTCACTTGACCATTGAATACCTATACCCACCTTTCACTCTGCAGAGGTTCTAGGTAGCATTTGAAGCTATTAGGACAAATGTCGGTGAGCGCTTTTGAAATGAAATGTATGATCGAACAATGTATCTCCCAAAAACACCTCTATGATTGATCAACTCCCTGTGAGTCTCCCTCAAGCCCAGAACGTCGCTCTATCCCTTTGGTGGCAACGTGAACCTAAACGGAATGACGCAACGTTTATTCTAGAAAAAATCTCTAATTGAGCGGAGATTGAAGCGAAGGAAGACACCCCAAGATTTGGTATCAAGATCTTGCTTGAGTTGAGCAAGAGTCCATAATGGTATTAACACGGTCAATATCCGAATATGCGTCATGGTGAGCGTCGTAATTTGTAGCCTTTGTGAACGAAACATTCCAGGCGTATCTTTTTGGCTAAACCCAAGCGAGTCAAGCCGAAAAGGTTAAACTTAGGCTCAGGGTCCCGTCGGGGGAGAGCACTAGAAGAACAAAAGGTTCAGCTACTGAATAGAGTTACAAACGCACCGGCAATCATAACGAGACCACACACACAACGTCTTGTAGAAGCCAGGAAAGTTCCGTTGGTTAGACAGCTCGGGGAAAAGTGAAGATCAGGGGACCACATTTACGCTTACTTCCAACAGAACCATGGAAGTCTTGTCCGGAGACATTAGTCCTTGGAAAATCTATCTGAACAATCCTCGAGAAGTATCCACGCGTGGCTTGATTGTTTTAAAGCGGAGCCAACTGTAATCATTCAGGACGGCACGAGAAAATAGAAAGAAAAGTGACAACAGGGGAAGGTGGTTCCGGCCATTTCGTCTGATTTTGACTATTCAAAAGCTGGAAAATGTAGCCAGCGATCCACCGTTAATACTGATACCCAATAATTTCCTGGAAATGATCTATGGCTCGCGTTGCCGCCCCTCCTTTAGTCGCTAAGACCAAAACGAACACTTATTGTCGCCCTTTTTGCAACATTTAATTGTAAGATGAGCCTTACACATATGCAAGTTCCTTGAATAGCCACATTTAAGTGTCCTGCCGGGTGTAACCGAAGTCAGGTGTTCGACATGGCCCCGGATGAGGCGAGGGCGGGGTGCCACGGTCCAGGCGATATTACCAGAAACTATTAGACAAAGGGACCTTACATGTCCCGAGTGAGCGAAGTGTTTTGAGTTTCGAACGTTGTTGGTCGGATGATGGGTGTTTCGAAGCAGGAGGGTAACGTGTTCCTTTACCCAAACTTTCATCTTCGCATTCGTTCAACTAGCTGATATCCCCCTATATCTTTTCTCCGATAGCGCAGGGATGGTAGATCTACCAGCAGAATTATGGGGGGCAATTGCTTCCTACCTCAATAAACGAGACTTACAAAACCTCCTTACTTTGAACAGCGCGTTCTTGCATGCTTACCTCTCAGAAAAGTACTCCAGTGTTACAATCAACTACTCTTCAGAGAATGTTACGATGATGGAATCGCTGGAAGTTCTTGCTCATCGCCTCTTGTGAGATTCTTGCAACCTTTTTATTAACACAGCTGAATGTGTAACAGGGACACATACGTTAACAGCCGAATACATACTCTCGTGATTTACCCCACCATTGATGGTTCATTAGAGTCCTCACGACCCTCAGAACTCAAAGAAAAGCATCCTTCTTATCAGGCGTTGACCTCCACTTTTGGCCGCAAGATGCTAGCCAAATATTCCAAAAAGACTTTACGAGTTCGGAATGACCAGTCGATTGAAAACGATCCTCCTCTCCTTCCTGAGGTGATACTCACGGCAATTCAGAAAATACCACCGTCGAATATCACCACCCTCGACCTACGTTGCGCGAAAGTGCCACCTCCATCCGGAGAAAAGTTTTGTCCTTTCCTCGCTTTGGCGTGGATTACTTTCACGCCATTCATTGTTGAGCTCCGTTTGGAAATCACCTTACTCGCCAATCACCGTTTGGATTCAAATTCACTTTCCGGCGGGGCTATGCAATGCCTCAAAACTCTCGAGGTCGTTTGCCATGACAAGCTGTTCGACTCGAGCGTCGAAGATGCAATAGCGGACGGATGTACCCAGTTTTTCCGCAGCTTGCAAGGGATCCCACTATCCATTGATCATTTAATCTTTAGAGATGCAAGTAAGCACTTCAGCTCAATATTGGGACAAAAAAACGACCCGCATTTTGACAAACTCAAAACATTTCGAATAGATGGGACTGCAGATGTTGCTTTAGAAGATGCTGTTAATGCCTTTTCTTCTCGGCATTGGAGGTCATTGCAGTCATTTGAGATTGCTGCATCTTTGCCCCTCTACCGAATCGACCCAACTCTGCTTCGAGTGCTTCGGATTCGCAGCGGTGCTCTATTGCAAGACTGGGATTATCTTTACCCTCATCTTTCTATACCAAGAAACTGTAGTCGACTCACACATCTTCACATTATCCCTGGTTCTCGCCGCCTCTCAAATACCAAAGCTCTTGCACTCATCACGGGAGTGGCTCACTCTGCTCCATTGCTCCAGACTTTGGAGTTGAGCATACTGAAACTCGGCTCAGATTTAATTGTCTGCATAGCTAGGTATCTTCCACATTTGCGGAAGTTAATTCTTCATCCTGCTTTCCTCCAAGAAGGCTTCACCTCTTATTCGCTCCCAGCATGCGTTCTTACCGACGACAATGGGGTACAGTCTTTCTATCTTGCTCTTTGATTCATAACTAATTAGTATCAAAGAAAACCGTTGATATAGTCACGTTCAGACGAAAACTCTCAGAGCCTCAAAATGCAACAATTCTTTTG
Source organism: Flagelloscypha sp. PMI_526 (assembly GCA_021399455.1). Taxonomy (NCBI): domain Eukaryota; kingdom Fungi; phylum Basidiomycota; class Agaricomycetes; order Agaricales; family Niaceae; genus Flagelloscypha; species Flagelloscypha sp. PMI_526. The sequence goes on along the minus strand of JAJTUO010000095.1, from coordinate 52,976 downwards.
CAGTGGCAATTGAAAGATCTTGCTATCAAACAAACTCCGTGTTGTACTGAGCTACTTGTGATTGCCCCCCTGAAAGTTATAGCTCGGTTTGTACCAAGTATCTCTAGCTTCGACGGCTATTTGACATTGGTCTCGAGTGACGGGAATTGTTGCCCTCAAGGTGAATACTATCTGAAGATGAAGGAACTAGGAGTGTCTTAAAGATTTCCACGGTTTTCATGTCGTTTTTTTCTTTCCATTGATTGTGTAATACTTATTGAGTTAACATTGCTCCTTGGAACCTTTTGCCTACCTCGGTCTACCTGATAATCAGTGGACCCACAGGTACTGAACTTTGTCAAATAGATTTGGTGGAACACTCTCCTAGTTCGGGCCTTTCCGAATACTGCCCGGAAGTGCACCTATAATAAACATAACAAAGACGAACGTTTAACGTTGACCTCTTTATCTCCAGCGTTTACTTTGAGATAACAGCTATGTCTGTTTACCAAGGTCAGAAGGTTATCCAATTTGAGTTCGACTAGAAAAGCCCGACAAGTGATAATAGCATCGAGTATATTTACTTTACCATGATTCTGACACTCACAGCCGTATAGTAGGATTTCATCTGATCGGCTAGCTGAATGCTAAGGAGATGGCGAGCATGGAAAGTGCATACGATGCTTTTGATGAGTTGATGAGCGGTTCTGAGAGCAATGCTAGTGGTTCAGTATTCGTCGTTGCAAAAAAAAAAAAGCTAGAGACTCAAGACTTGGCCGAGGTTAGTCATCAAATTAATACTATCTTAGACCCGTCCAAGCATTAGGTTCGCCAAAAGTGTAAGACGAAACAGCGATCCAAAAATGATTGCCCCGAATGATTGGGCTCCCGAAACGGTAGCAGGCACTTTGCAGCTCCTTGGCTCCCACCTTCATCTAGTCACATAGCTAGGGACAGCCGTTGCTGGTCTTTGGTCATTCCCTTATTTTTTTTTTCACTTACCCCCTTGCACTCTCTTTTCGCATTCCACTCGTTTTAGGCTCCCCGGCGAGCTGATCCATTTATTTCATTCCTTCTCCTCGCTTCCGATATCACCACGATGAAGAACACTGGATTCACGTCTTATTTCTCTGTGAAGAGTTGGAAGCTTTACCTTAAGGATGTAGTGCGTCGTCCCTCCTCTCTACCCATAAAAATTCGTCTCGCTAATCGTTCACGCCACAGTACCTCCGAATCACTTTGAACAGACTTACGATCTGTTTTCTCATCTTCAGCATCGTTCATTGCTTTACCCAGGTGTGTGATCCGTAAGGATACGGCGGCCGACATCCCACTGACGTCATATTATTCTGTAGGGTTTCCTCCAAACCGTTCTTTTCACGCTTGACGACACTTACCGAAGCACGACCCAAGAAATCGTCAACCAAGGCAACATCTCCGACCATTTAGTACCTGCCATTACTGGAACATATGGTTCCCTCGAAATCCAACTTTGCCATAAAGTGCCTATGTTTTTTCCCGAAACGTGCACAACTGTGTTTTCCCCATCCATACGACCCACAAGTTTGGCAAAAACTCGGGCTGGTCCGCGTATTATTCGTGTCGATGGTAGTATGGTGTTCCAGCCCGATAGGAGCCTTGGGCATAACCAAACCGGAGCTGTGGGTGTCTCCGCGTTCACGAAGGATTTCTCCGTAGACTTCACTCTCGATCCGGCTTGTCCAGAAGCTATGAGTTACGTTGCTAAATTGTAGGCACTTCCGTCTTTCCCGAGTTATATTCGCTATTTCACTGCCGTTATAGCCTCAACCAAATCAAACGTGAAGACATCGCCTGGATCTGTCTTCATTTCTGGCTCTTCATCATCTCCTTCCTTGCCATTCGAAACCGCTCAGTACCTCACCTGCTTACTGTCCTTTCTACCCGCTTTCTTGCAACGGCATGGTCCGGCTATGCCATTTGGCGTACATACCATCGCCGTCGTTGGATGCTTGAGCTTGCGGAAGGTCCCAATTCAGCGTGTGACATTGATTTTACTGGACCTTATTTTGATACCAGGTCGAGATATGAGGTAAGTTTTATTCTATGCTTCTTGTGCTTTAAACTGAAACCATATTCACAGATTTGTGACGTCATCCTAAACTTCACTGGCCTCGTCCTCGGCTTGTACTTGTCAATTCGTCTTCTCAAGGACTACAGTCAGAAGAGCTTTAATACCGTTGGCGCAACTGAAAAAGTGTACCGTATTCAAAAGGTAGATATTTTGATATGCTGACTTAGTACCCTCATTCACTAATCTCCTCAGTTTTTTGACGCTGTCATCTGTGTTTTGGAACTCGAAATCTCCGTAGTCCTCATTGCTATGGCTCTTTGGATTGATGAGATTAGCGTCGGGCCTCTCGCTAACGTCACTGAACGAGGCTACCTTTATCGTGCCGGTATTATTACCACCGCTGTGACCCTTTGGCCGTGGATTGCTTTGGTATGCAGTATTCACATTTTTGAATATACTGCTCATCTTTTCCTTGAATAGGGATGGTATTCAATTCGAAAAGAGTCCAACAAGGGAATCTATATTTTCATGGCGTACGCCTTCGCGTTGGTTTTCATTTGGAGTTTCATGTTTTATTCTCATTCCTATCGATGGTGAACTCCTTTGATATTCGGTTATGGTCTGATTGCTAAGTCTTCCATAGGACGTTCTACGACTGGCCATACTTCGGATGTTATGCAACGGCTTCTCTCATTCTTCTCGTCGCGAGTTTTATTTTCGGTCTCATCTGCCGACTCAACTTCGGACAGGGATTGAAGCAGTACTGTAAGGCTTCCGTACTCACTTTGCGCTTTCGTGCTCAGAAGTTTTTTTTTAGTAAACGCTGAAGAAGCGCTTCAAGCCACGGGTATTAGACCTGAAGTCTTCACCCGCTTGGATGAGAAGGACGATGTCGAGTCCATCCCTGAGGATGCAGATCCTGCCTTCTACCTCAAGAAATACAAAGGGTCTGATCTACCTGGGGACGAGAATGATACCTCGAACCAGATGCCTACCTTGCACGCCAATGACCAACCGCTCGCTCGGACAATCAGTGGTAAAAGCAAGATGAGCCTGAAGCCGAACAGATTAATGTGATTGCTGCATGGACATTCCTGGGCGTTGACCTGATGAATTGGGCTTGTTTGAACTAGAGTGGATTGCACGACAGTTGCTTGGACAATTTTTCAAGGACTATAAAACTGAAAATGTAACCCCTTTGTTGGAACATGGGGGACCTGTTCTACGCTGGGTTGTAGATTAAGGTTAACTTTACATGACTAAATTATCCATTTATTCTATTATAATTCTACAGGATGGTGAACTAGGTTTCGTATGCCAAATTCACTAACAAAATAATACTCTGTCTTCCCTTGTCTGGAAAATTTTCGGTCCATCATGCTTCGGAAGGTAACAGAGGGTAAGAAATTATCTTTTGAAGAGGACACATGTTGTGAAACGGTATGGAGGGGAAAGGAGCGTCCTGTCACCATCCATGTGAGCTCGTGACAGTCTTCTTCTCACCCTTCATCTGGACGAAACGTCATTCCTCTAGCGTCATTCCGAGAAATTTTGGTGTTGTTCCGTTGGGAGATATCTAAACATAACTTCTTTCGCCGTAGGTAATTTGCTTCAGTTAACCTCGTGTTTCGTATTTGGCTGCGCAAACTCCCTCCATGCCCATTGCCACGATCGGTATCCGATTGGCGTGCTCAAACCTTCACTTGTATGACTGCCGAGTTGACGCAAGCGGTCAGCCGGGAGCTTAACCGCAGTTAAGGGTCTGCGTCATCACACTTGTCTGCCTGGGCTTTATAAAGAGCCAGACCTCGCAGTTTAGGGTTTGCTTCTCTATCCCAACACAATGGTGTTCCCTTGCAGTACTCATGCTCATAATGGGCCTATTCATCTTCCTCCCAACAACGATGATGAGAAGGGTTTGCCGACGCACGTAATCGCTGAAGCACCAGCTAAGCACAAGTGCCGTCGCAAGTTCCGTCCTCTGAAATTCCTTATCAAATTCGCCCTGGTATTCTTTATTATTCGTGGCATCATGCACCTCGGTCGTCATATCATGCATCGGCACTCTTCCGACCTTGATGCCTTTATGAGCTTCTGGGAGTTTGGGGAGAATGAAGAGCTTTGGAGCACTATGGTGAGTTCGTTGCACGTGTATATCCATTCGCCACTGATGAGATCTTGCAGAGTTATGACGACGGGTTTGACGAGGATGGTGACTTCGAGGTCGATTGCCCGGCTTGGCCACTCGACAACATTCCGGAACACCCTCCTCACAGAGGTCCACCTCATGAGACTTCAACCAGTCTCGTAGGAATGGAAACCCCGCTTCAAGGCTCGCAATCGGTTGAATTCTTGGATAGCGATGCTTCTTCGCCGTTCCAAGACATGCCCTCCGATCATGTGAACTTCTTCGACTCGTTCGATTCCTCAGACTCGCCTCACAAGGGAAGGCACCTCCACGGACACCACAAGGCGCCGTATAACTCGACACTCTCATTTGTTCTTCCTACAACTTCTTCTCTCAACTACCTTCTCTCGAAGGGCCGTACCGCTGGAGCCGTGGCCATCATCGCTAACTCTTCTATCCCCAAGGACGAAATACATGTCGTCGTCACTGCAAATTTCTGGCATCCATATGCTCTGTTGGGGAAGAAGGGCAAGAGGAGAGCCTTTGCGTGCCAGGTAACCTCAGAAGATGGTGACCATACTGGAGTAGTAGTCTTTGTCAGTGTTGCCTTCTGCTGTTGCGACTTTCAGATACTAATTTATGAATACAGAACAAAGGTCATAAGCACCACCATCATTCTCCTCCACATAGAGAACCTGGAGAACCGGATGAGTTTACCTCACCCCATCGTGGGCCAGGCCATCGTCATGGACGCCATTTCGGAGTGATTTATCACATTCTCGTCCAGCTACCTTACACAGAAGGCGAGGTTACCTCTCTCAATGAGTTCAAGACTAAGCTCCCCATCTTCCCTCATTTCATCGGAAACTTGAAGGACAAGGTTTCTTTCGAGTCGGTTGCTCTTAAAGGCACCAATGCTCCCATTTGGGTCAAGGTAATTAGTTCTTTCTACATGGTTCAAATTCACTTAGCGCTGAATTGTAAAATAGTCTCTTACAGGCACTGCTGTCAAAGCTCTCAACGTCAATGGACCCATTGGTGGAGACTTTTCTGCCACCAAATCTATCCATCTCGGTGCAATCAATGCACCAGTTCACGTCAATGTTTCAGTCTCCAATGATGACGAGGCATATGTTCTTCTGAACACCGTCCATGGTCCTCTCAATGCGAGCATTGCAATTGACTCGCCTACTGCCTACATCGACGCTTCGAACAAAGCCGGATCAATCGCGCTGGATATCCCAACTCTCCCTGAAAAAGGAGAGCTTCACGTTAACGCTACGAACGTTATTGGATCTGTTTCAATTGCCTTGCCTCAAGAATATGAGGGCACGTTCAAGCTGAAGACTACGATGGCTCCCTCTTCCGTCGAAGTAACCGATACCGATGAAGACAGCGGCTACAAGAAATTCCGCAGTGGTGATAAGGAAGGCTGGTTTGAATGGAGCGATGAAAATGGAAGGGAAATAGGAGAGGGTCGGGATCGAGGTTCTGTGGAAGTGAAAACATTGCTTGCACCAATCAAGCTTGTCTGGTAACTGCTTCGTCGAATGCTTCCACTCTCTTGCCTATCATATTTTTTTCCACTCCAAATCCAAGAAAACAAATTATTGAATGTAATACTTTCCCCAACCCCAAAATGCAGACTGTTGTCAGTCCAATGCCGCCCGTGCTGTAACTGACTCGCGCGAAAATAAGGATTGAGGGAAGCATTTTAACCGTGTGAGGTCAAGTTTTCATCTATAACTAAATCATGATCAAGGCGGGACACCATCCTTGTCCAGTATAAGCAAGGTCCCTGGCCTTGGCTCTGCCCGTCATTTTGTCTCCATCATCGCGCTCCAGCCTCATCACTTATCCGAGAAACAAGACTACTCCAATACAGGAGACCTGCTCTATGCGGGAAGATAGATTAGGTTCAGTTTTACATGACTAAAATATCTCAGGGTATTAGAAGAGGATGGCGAATTGGTCTTGACTGCCGACTTCACGCAGGACAAAATATTCAGTCTGCGCGTGTCTGGGTACTTTCAGTATGATCCTCGTGAAGCGCATTTCTCTCTCCCTCTCCCTCTGACTTCCCACTTCGACAGAATGATGTTCCCCTGGTGTCATTCGAAGACATCTTGTTTTTTTTTATCAGCAACTTTAATAATCGCTGTTGCCGGTGGTGATACACTACGTTAACCTCGGATTCTAGGTTGGGCTGCACAGCGCCTAGCGCAATCTATGCTCGACTAGGCTCCTCGAACTTTTCATTTTGCTTTGACTATCAAGTTGAAGGAAGAGGTCATCCGGGAGTTTAGCTGCCACTCAGGGTTTGTGAAGTCCGTGTCATCGCAGTTTGCCTACTGGGCTTTATAAAGAGCGAGACCCCGCAGTTCAGGTTGTCTCAGTCTCTGCCACTGCAATGGTGTTCCCCTTCAGCACCCAGGCCTACGGGCCTATTCACCTACCTCCAAATGACGACAATGAGAAGAGCTTGCCGATGCATGACGCTGCTGAACCTCTGGTTCAGCGTCAACGTCGCAAGTTTCGTCCCCTCAAGTTCTTTGTCAAATTTGCTCTGGTCTTTTTCATTATTCGCGGCATCATGCACCTTGGCTTTCAATTCATAAGTCGACAATCTTCTGACCTAGATGGCTTTATGAGTTTCTGGGATTTCGAGGAGAATGAAGGCCATTGGAGCACTATGGTAAGTCTGACCCACGTGTGTGCACGTCCTCCCCCTACTCACAATTTTTTGTAGGGTTACGTTGATCAGCTCGACGATGATGGTGACTTTGAGGTCGATTGTCCGGCCTGGCCACTGGACAATATTCCGAAACATCCTCCTCATAGGCCTCCGCCTCACGAGATTCCAAATCTTGTACAAATGGAGACTCCATCTCATGGCTTACAGACCGATGAACCTTTGGATATCGAACAACCTCCACTGTACCATGACATGCCTGCCGATCACCTTGACTTCTTCTATCCTGCCGACGCACCCCACAAGGGTAGACACCCACACCCTCCTGGACCGCACAAGGCACCCTTTAACTCAACACTTTCCTTTATTCTCCCATCAACTTCTTCTCTTAACTACCTTCTCTCAAAGGGTCGCACTGCTGGAGCCGTTGCCGTCATCGCCAACTCTTCCATCCCCAAGGATGAGATACATGTTGTCGTCACTGCGAAGTTCTGGCATCCGTTTGCACTACTGGGGAGGAAGGGCAAGAGGGGGGCATTTGCTTGCAAGGTTACTTCAGAAGACGGAAGCCGCACTGGAGTGGCTGTCTTCGTAAGTTCATCCTGGTCATTCGGCTGTCGAGGTACTGATTATGTACAGAACAAAGGCACAAAGCGCCGACCTCATCCCCCTATGCCTGGTCATCCTCCCAGAGGTCCTCCCAGCCCTCCGCCTCCACCTCCACCTCCACCTCCTGGCCCTCCTCCCCATGGCTTTCCCCCACCGCCTCCACCCCCTGGTCCTCCCCATGACCTTCCTCCACCTCCGGGTCCTCCTCCCTGTGGCCTTCCTCCACCTCCTGGCCCTCCTCCTGGAGAGCCTGATGACTTGGCCCCACCTCATCGTAGTCCAGGACGCAGGCCGCATCGTCCCCATGGACCTCCACCTCGATTTGGAGTATTTTATCAAATTCTCGTTCAACTACCATACACCGAAGGCGAGGTTACCTCTCTCAATGAGTTCAAGACCAACCTCCCCATCTTCCCTCATTTTGTCGGAGACCTAAAGGACAAAGTGTCTTTTGATGCAGTCGCCCTTAGGAGTGCAGGTGCCCCCATCTGGGCTAAGGTAAATATCCTGTTTTTAATAACATAATGCACTTGGCACTAACTCCCCTCAAACAATAGTCCCTTGCTGGCACTACCGTCAAAGCTCTCAACGTCAACGGTCCCATTGGCGGAGACTTTTCTGCAACCAAGTCTGTCCATCTTGGAACCATCAACGCCCCCGTTCACGTCAACGTCTCTGTTTCCAACGACGAAGAGGCGTACGTTCGACTCGATACCGTCCACGGGTCTCTCAACGCAACTGTTGCAATCGACTCGCCTACTGCCTACGTCGATGCTTCAAACAAAGTTGGAGGAATTGCTCTGGATATCCCAAATCTCCCTGAAAACGGAGCACTCCATGTCAACGCAACGAATATTGCTGGGCCTGTCTCAATTGTCTTGCCTCAAGAATATGAGGGAACGTACAAGCTGAAGACTTCGATGGCTCCCTCTTCCGTCGAAGTAACCGATACCGACGAAGACAGCGGATACAAGAAGTTGTACAGTGGGGATAATGAAGGTTGGTTTGAATGGAGCGATGAAGAAGGGAGGGAAACGGGAGAGGGCCGTGAACGAGGTTCTGTGGAGGTGAAGACAGCGCTTGCACCAATCAAGCTTGTTTGGTAATTGAATTCCGTTCGCTCTTTTGAACATACGATTCTATTTCTGCTGCGAGTCCCCAAAGAACAAATATACCGAAAGTAATACTTGTTCTATACACATATGTAAGTACTTCATCTTCTTCACCAGACACGGTCTTGCCCCAGTTCAAATGTAATTCATATTGATCTTGACCATCCACTTCTTCTCTCGGTCTGTAGAACAACAGCTTCTCACTGGTGTTCTTCTAAAAAAGAAGTCCAGTCTAAAGCAATCGATTGAGGTAGTCTGCGGGTAGCAGATTATTTAAGCACAGAGGGATGCTGCAAAGGCAGACTTATTGCCACTGGACTCAGTTTCAATCAGTCCAACACCCCATGGCTCCTCACTATTCAGAATTACACTTAAACTCCAAGAACAATTTCCAACGAAAAATAAGCGACGTTCTATGTAGAGTAAAGAGACTACCAAAGCTACAAAATAAATTGCACCAAAACACACAAACGTCCTCTCTCTTCGCTTTAGCTTCCATGATGATGATTTTGGGGGGTTGTTCGTTGGTAAAAAAAACATAGCGCGAATGTGGTAAGTAATGCAGGTAATGCCAAAGCAGCCCTCTCCTCGTCGCCTCCTTAAATAAGGAGCTCAAGAACTATAGCTCGTCGTGGTCCTGAGCAACGTCCTCATCGTCGTCTGATGATCCGCTGGGACCGCCCTGGTAGAGTTTGGATGTGATGGGGTTTACGATAGCTTGCACCTCTGTTGAAAAGGGAGGTTGGTCAGACACTGTTACTGTAAAAAAAAAAGGATCAAGAGAACGTACCAGCGAGCTTATCTTCCAAGTCCTCAACGGAGGCAGTCTGTCCATTCTCGTCGATCCAGTCAGTGGTCTCCTTGATCGCCTCGAGAAGCGTCTTCTTGTCATCGTCCTCGAGCTTGCCACCAAGACCTTCTTGGTCACCAAGCTGAGTCTTGAGACCATAAACGAAGGAGGAAAGAGAGTTGAGACCCTCGATCCTCTTGCGCTGGGCCTCGTCCTCAGCGGCAAATTCTTCGGCCTCAGCAACCATACGGTCAATGTCCTCCTGTGAAAGACGACCTTTCTCGTTTGTGATGGTGATAGACTCTGACTTGCCACTGCATAACATGTTCAGCTAAAGGGAAAGGCAAGCTGAAGGGGAAAAGAACTTACGTTCCCTTGTCAGCAGCGCCGACCTTCATGATACCGTTGGCGTCAATCTCGAAGCTGACCTCGATTTGAGGAACACCACGAGGGGCAGGGGGAATACCGGAAAGCTCGAATTTGCCGAGATGGTTGTTGTCCTTGGTCATGGAACGTTCACCTTCGAAGACTTGGATCAAGACGGTGGGCTGGTTATCAGCGGCAGTCGAGAAGCTACGGAAGGATTAGAATGAGAATCCGGAATAAAATGTATGAGGTTGCTTACATCTGAGACTTCTTGGTGGGGATGACAGTGTTACGGGCAATAAGCTTGGTGAAGACACCACCGGTGGTCTCAATACCAAGGGTAAGAGGGCACACATCGACGAGAACGACATCGGCAGTTCCTTCAGCACCAGAGAGGATACCACCCTGGACAGCGGCACCGTAGGCAACGGCCTCATCGGGGTTGATACCCTTGGAAGGCTCTTTGCCGCCGAAGAACTCCTTGAGGAGCTGCTGAACCTTGGGGATACGAGTAGAACCACCAACAAGGACAACCTCATCGATATCATCCTTCTTGACGTTGGCATCCTTGAGAACCTGTTCGACGGGCTTCATGGTCTTGCGGAAGAGGTCAAGGTTGAGCTCTTCGAACTTGGCACGGGTGAGGGTCTCGGAGAAGTCGTTACCATCCTCGAAAGATTCGATTTCGAGACGAGTGGACTGTTGGGAAGAAAGAGTGCGCTTGGCCTTCTCGACTTCACGCTTGAGCTTGCCCATGGCACGAAGGTTCTTGGAAACGTCGGTACCGGTCTTCTTCTTGTAGGCCTTGACGAAGTAGTCGATGACACGGTTGTCGAAATCTTCACCACCGAGGTGAGTGTCACCAGCGGTGGCCAAGACTTCGAAGACACCATCGTCAATGGAGAGAAGAGAGACATCGAAAGTTCCACCACCGAGATCGTAGACGATGATCTGTGATTCACCACCCTTCTTGTTAAGACCGTAGGCAATAGCCGCCGCAGTGGGTTCGTTAATGATACGGAGGACGTTGAGACCGGCAATTGTGCCGGCATCCTTGGTGGCCTGACGTTGGGCATCGTTGAAGTCTAGGCGAGTTAATAAGCATGTTGTTTAGTTTAATATCCAATATAAACTTACAGGCAGGGACAGTGACAACAGCGTGGGTGACTTTCTCGCCGAGGTATGCCTCAGCAGTTTCCTTCATCTTTGTCAAAACCATGGCAGAAATTTCTTCCGGAGTCTGAACGCAATTTTAATACTTAAAACCTCACAGAAGTTGAAAAGACTTACGAATTCACGTTCGGTACCCTTGTGATCGACAGCAATGACTGGTTTCTCGCTTCGCTTGACAACCTTGAAGGGCCAGTTCTTCATATCCTTTTGTACTTCGGTCTCGTCAAAGCGGCGACCAATAAGACGCTTGGCATCGAACACAGTGTTACGAGCGTTGGTGTGGAAAGCATTCTTGGCTGCGTCCCCCACAAGACGCTCGTCGTCAGAGAAAGAGACCCATGAAGGTGTAATACGGTGACCCTGGTCGTTGGCAATGATTTCAACACGCCCGCCACGAGTGACACCAACACAAGAATATGTCGTGCCCAAGTCTATGAAGGATTTGAGTCGGTATACGAAAGGAAGAAAAGTTTAAGAACTCACCAATACCAATAACTGTACCGTACTCGCTGGCGTCTTCAGCGACAACCGGAGAGGAAACAGAGAGAATGGTGGCAAGCGCCAAAAGGGCCGCAGTGAATGTCGAAAGCAGCCTTCGCTGCGTAAACCGAGACATCGTGGTGAGAGGAAAGAAGGAAAAGTTGAAGAGACTCGGGTTCTTTTTGCGGATCCCTTTTATTTCGACTCTGCGACGTGGCTCACTGACGTGGCTATTGCTCCCGTGTCGCTTCCTCTGCTCTCCGACAACCGTGTGCCTTTCGCCGACATCTATCCACTTGAGGCGTGAATGACCTCTTGCGGACGTGGATCGTGTTCCTCAGAAGGTCATCCGCCGCCCCTCAATTCTATATCATGTCCTCCGAAGCGCGTAGACGTCTGGAGCTTTCGATTCCACGTTCTTGTCTTTCCCGGTGCGCCCACGCGAAGACATGGTGACCAATTCGACCGGATTGAATCAACTTCTTTCACACTTACCACTAGATCGACCATTCTTCGGTCGACTCCCGTTAGTTCAGCTAGCTACGCTCCACTTTAGTGCCCCACACACAGCATCTTATGGATGCCAGGACACGTAGCTATGCTTTGACCGGAGTTCTTGGAAATATTTTGTTTCCCTGTGCACTATGATTTTTAAGTCGATGACTTTGTAATCTTGTCTCGGCTAGATTAATAATCTGGTTTTGCTGCTCTGACGTGTACTCGACTTGAGTGATAAATTCTGGCATTATGCATTGGCTGCGTTCGAGGACCGGCCACGTCTTTTCTTCGTCTCGAGCATTGTAGCTTATCAGTGCTCTTTGGGCAATGATTATCTGGAAGTAGTCAGCATCAAAGCAAGAAGGACGAAAGTGCTCCTCCGTTGGAGTGTACCACCCAATGTTGGTATCCGTTTATGTCCTTCGAGGGTCGAGTCTTGACATAACTTGAGCGGGCTTGACAACAGTATTAAAAAAAAGAAAGACTATGAACTTACCGTGATTACAGAAAACAAAACCCCAGAATATGAGCCTATGGACAAGCAAAATACCACTTTTGGGTTAGTCATGGCCCCAAAAAAAGTGGAATTGCAATCAAGTCTACGAAACTATGGATGGTAATCCAAATCACTGTCGTCGTCCTCCAATCCAAATATTTCTTCATCAGAAAGCATATCGGTCCCAAACTCATCCTGATCCCACTCCTCCGACGAACCATCTGCCTCCTCGTCACTCTCACTCTCATCAGTAAACTGCGCTTTATCTTCTTCCCACATTTTCTCTGTAGGTCGAATATACTCCAAAGTACAGACATGGTTCAAGTGGAGGAGCGCTCCTGGGTCGAAAAGTCCTAGTTCTCAACAAGTTCTTGGATGACCTCCTTCAACGACGAGCTGCACTAGAGGCCCCGTCTCCTAGCGACAACATATAAGAAGTTGGATTAAATTCATCACGGGGAAATATGTGGTTAGACAGTCTTGTAATACAACTTTACGAAGACTCAGCAACGAAGCCGGATGGACGTCTCGTTTTCTCTATAATTCGTTTTCATAATACCCTCGGATATCAAAGCCTTGATGCTCATAGTCATGAAAATTGTCCAAATATCTTCGTCGATGATGGGCAGGTCGAGTCTAGTGAATATCACCTCCTGGATGGTTTCTGGGCCGAAAGCTTTAACGATACGGGGTAGCACGAGCTGGAAGAGTTTAAGATCTTCTTCATCGGATATCGCCAGCGACAGGGCAAACTCGTCTCCGGTATCAGCGGAGAGGCGAATTTTGATGTAAATCCCCCTAATTGAAGCATATGGCTTGTAGGCTGTCAGCTGCAGAGCTCGATATTGCACGGGACCGCGAGAAGCTAGAAGTGCTGCAGCCCCTTTTGCGACCTCTTCGAGTTCTTCTTGTTTTGAAATGGTGGGGTGTTCGATTCTGAGAGACACAGGAATCGCCAACCTCATCGCTGGCAAGAAGCGAGTCAAGCTATTCTTCGTTGCCCGTTCCAGAACGAGAGTTCGAAGATGAGGAAATAATGACAGAGAATCATCGCTGCTGACTGCTCCCGCAACGTAGTCACCAAAGAGGTGGAGGTAAACGAGGTGAGGAAATAAGGAAGCAAGCGAGGAAAGCGGGTGATAATACCCATTCGGATCCTCTATGTCCTCACCAAAGGTATTCCGGTCGTTATGTGCAAAGCTGATGTACCGTAAATTTGGAGCTGTAGAATATTGAGTTCAGTTTTCATTTGAGACCAGAGTGAAAGGCTTGCCTCCGTGCAATAAAGGGGCTATTATTCGGTGAACCGCATTTTGTTCATCTTCTACAGTAATATCAATTCGTTCGAGGTCCGGCGCAGAAAAGACAGGGCTCTCATCGTTCCCCTGTATGGGTATCATGAGGTCGTCAAGTTCATAGAGCCAGCCATCAAATTCGAGGCTGGCGGCTCTATGTAGAAAATTCCCAAGCCACTCTGGATTGAAAAGAGAAGAACGACGTGCTCTCACGATAATATGAAACGGCAGACGCGTCAGGCTCATTGCCATTTCAGCTCCCACTCGTGTGTCCACGACGACATAAGTCCACAATCGAGGCGTGGCTAGACAAAGGGACCGCCAATGAGAGCAAACGTCCAAACAGCCTCGAGTCCATCTCCAATTTCTAGAAGAGTTCGAGTCGATGAATGAGTCTCTGCGTTGCAGGAAAACTAGGACCAAAATTTCGTTTGGAAGTTGGTTGATTGGCACAAGAGCATTTCGATGTCGACGAGTATTTCGGGCCTCGACTTGAAGGGCGGCAATTTGGGCTTCGATATCGGAAATTTGAGAGTCCCAAGAAGAAATTTCCGTAGATGCCAATGACAGCATTGGAGACAATAGGGGCAGCGACGATGTAGCTGGTTGAGCTGGACTTCTTCGGCGCCTCGCTATCCTGCCCTCCTCATAAACGAAATTCCCCACCAACTGTAGTGTCCTTCATTACATAATGCCTTTCTTGGCCTCTCAAATTCAAAATACACTCCTTCTCTTTTCGTCAATTCTTCTCATGTCTAGATATTCTTCGACTCTAAAATATATCAAATGACTGAACACGCTCTTTGAATACCAATCCTCCTATATTCAGGGCAGTTCCTGGTATTCACATCTTAAAATTCGCAATTTGACTTATGTAGCGAAGGATTTAAAACTGAATACCCTCTCGTTCACGAAATTTCAAAATGAAGGATGCTTGTCTACTTCATGCTGCACTGCATGGTGTGTATCTACCAAAGTCTCGGATTATTGTGCCGCAGCATCCTGAATACACCAATTCAAGTGCTTGAGGAATTCGGCAGGCATATTACAGGCCATCTATGTCCCACATCAGCTGTTTATTCGCATAGTAAAAGTAAAACGAAGCAGACTCACCATACGGTTTCCTTCTTCCATTCTTCTCAAAATCAACTCCCTACTTTCGCTTTTAGCTTGAGCTTGATTATATAACCGCCATGCAACTAGTCTTGTTTGCTGCTCTGACGTGAACTTCACTTTAGTGATGAATTCTCGCCTTGTGCATTGGCTGCTTTGAGGACCTGCCACGTCTTTTCTTCATCTCGAGCATTGTAATGGATCGGTGCTCCTAGGGCATGGATGATCTGGAAATAGTCAGCGTCGAGGCGAGAACGGGGAAAATGTTCCTCAGTCGGAGTGTACCATCCAAGGTTGGTGTCCTTTGAGGATCATATCTTGACCTAACTTGAGCGGGCTTGACAGCGGTGATCACCCGTGCTGGGGTCCAGGCGCGGAAATTGACAATAGGGAAGAGTCAGAGAGCGAGAGTGGAGAGAGGCTGCGGGGGAAACAAAGCGAGAGGAAGGCAGCTGAGGCCATTTACCGAATACGGCAAATATAATGTCACTCCACGGTTTTCGCCAGTGGATTACACGCGACTACTAGCCTCATCCGAGACAATACATTTTGTTTGAAACCTATAGTATTTACGAGTCAGTAGAAGTCAAGTATATAGGCGTTTCAAGGAGGAACCGTAGGAAGCGGTTTAGTATAAAGGACGGTAGTTTACTACAATACAACAGGTTATTGCCCACGCAGAGTCGGAATAAGAGAAGGAAGAGCACGGGGCTCAGTTCTGTTACGTCTACGCTAGTGTATCTATTGGGGATCGCTCGGTGAGAGCTACCCCAGAACACCCCAAATTCACCCATTACCCTACATCTTCGGGTTCGGCGATACGCTCTCGAGGAGTTATTTCCGTCGTTTGGGTCTCCAGTGGTGGTACATAGATTAGTAGTATCAAAAAAAACTATGAACTTGCTATGACTATAGAAACAAATCCCAGACCATGATCCTACGGACAGGCAAAATATCACTTTTAGGTCAGTCACTGCCCCAAAAAAAAGTGGAATTGCAATGAAGTCTACGAAACTATGGACGGTAATCCAAATCACTGTCGTCATCCTCAAATTCAAATATCTCTTCATCATAAAGCATTTCTGTCCCAAACTCATCCTGATCCCACCCTTCCGACAAACCATCAGAAACCTCCTCTTCACTCTCAATCCCATCAGTAAACTGCGCTTCATCTTCTTCCCACACTTTTACTTCAGGTGGAATATACTCCAAACTAGAGACATGATCCAAGTAGAGGAGCGCTCCTGGGTCGAAAACTCCTGGTTGGTCCCAAGCACTTGGATGGCCGCCTTCAATGACGAGCTCCACTGTCGGGTGTGTCTCCTGGCGACGACATATAAGAAGTTGGATCAAATTCATCACGGGGAAAAATGTCCTTGGACGGTTTCGTAGTATGATTGTACGAAGATTCGGTAACGAAGCAGGTTGGACACCTGGTTTTCTTGACAGCAGGTTTTCAAGCTGTCCTCGGATACCATCTAGAATCAAAGTCTTGATATTCGTATTCATGAGCATTGCCCATATATCCTGTTGGAAAATGCGGAAGCCGAGTCTGGTGAATGTCACCTCCTCTATCATTGTTGAGTTGAAGGTTTTTAGGATGCTGTGTAGCGCGACCTGAAAGAATTCAATGTCTTCGTCCTCGAGTAAAGAAACCGATATGGTAAACTCGTCTTTAGAGTCAGCAGCGAGGTGAATTTCTATGTAAGGGGTTTTGTTTAAACCCGAACCAGGTGGATTGTACACCGTGAGTTGCAGGGTTCGATATTGAACGGGCCCGCGAGAAGATAGACATATGGAAGCCTCTTTGGCGAGCTCGTCAATTTCTTCTCGTTCTGAAATCATGATGCGTTCGATTCTGAGAGATATAGGAATCGCCGACCTTGTCAGCTGCAAGACGCGAATCGAGTCGTTTTTCGTGGGCCATTGAAGAACAAGGGTACGAAGATGTGGGAACATCGATAGGGAGTCCTCACCATTGACCGCTCCCGTAACGTACTCGCCACAGAGACAGAGATGAACGAGGTTCGGAAATGATGAGGCGAATGAAGAAAGAGAGTAAGAATTCGCAACCGGATCGCCCGTATCCCCGAAATCATCTTCCTCTCTGCGATCTACCAAACTAATGTGTCGTAATTTTGGAGCTATAGAATATCGAGTTAAATTTCCGTTTGAGACTGAAGTGAAAAGCTCGCCTTTTTGCAACAAGGGGGTTATCATATCGTAGACCTCACTCGCCGCCTCATAAACAGTAAAATCAATTCGTTCTAGGTACGGTGCAGAGAAGATAGCTCCCCTGTAGCGCCCCTTTATTGGAGCCATGAAGTTGTAAAATTCGTGGCCTTCGCCCTTAAACTCAATGCTGGCGGCTCTGCTTAGAAGCTGCCAAAGCCGCACTGGTTCGCGAATAGAACAGCGTCCCCTCCAGGTAATCTGAAATGGCAACTGCGTCAGGTTCATTGCAGCTTTCACAGCTCGCTCTCGTTTGTCCGTGATGATATGATCCCACAATTGAGGCGTGGATAGACAAAGAGACCGCCAGTGAAAGCAAACGTTCAAACAGCCCCGAGTCCATTTCCAATTTCCACGAGAATTTGAGCCGAGGACTGAATTTCTGCGTTGTAGGAAAATGAGGACCAAAATTTCGTTTGGAAGTTGGTTGATTGGCAAAACGGCATTTCGATGTCGGCGAGCATTTCGGGCTTCGACATGGAGGGCGGCAATTTGGGCTTCGATATCAGATATTCGAGAGTCCCAAGAAGAAAGTGTCGTAGCTGCCGATGACATCCCTGTAGGCAGCAGGAACCACGAGGATGTAGCTAGTTAAGTCGGACTCATGCGGCGCTTCGCAACCCTCAGGCTTTGTCTCGAACCTGCCTGTCTCTTATGGGAACTTTCCCACCCACCGTCGCGCCCTTCGTTACTGAATATCTTTCTTAACCTCTCAAATTCATAACACACGCTCTCTCTTCCCATTAGTTCTTGTCATGCCTAGATAGATACTCCTCGACTCCAAATGGAGTGACTCAACAAGCCCTTCGAATACCAATCCTTCTTTATGGATGGTAAACACATCTTATATTCAATATCTGATTTCCGCTGCAAGGAATGTAAAAAGTGAACGCATTCTCATTCACAAAGTTCCAAAGGGAACATTGTCTGCCTGCTTACTTCATATTTGTACATGGCGTGTATCTACCAAAGCTTCGGATTATTGTGCTGCAGCATCCCAAATACACCATTTCAAGTGCTCTATGAACTCGGCAGGCATATCCCAAGCCATCTATATCCTACGTCAGCGCTTCATTCGCACAGTAAAAGTAAAATGGAGTGGACTCACCATATGGTTTCCTCCTTCCATTCTTCTCAAAACTAGTTCCTCAATCTCACTTTTAGCTTGAGTCTGATTCTCTAGCCACCATGCCACCCATACGACACTCCAAGTACTCTGAGATCCATAAAGAAGATAACGTTTTCCTTTCCAGCCTTCGCCTCCTTCCAAGTATTTTTGGCGTAATTGGGAGAAATCGTCAGGAACTTGATAAATCGCGTTATCTTGCTCGCACATCTGTTCGACAGTGAGTGGGGCTGTAGGTTTTGTGAGGCGGAGTTTTTCTGGTTCTGAGATTATGGAGAGGGACGGAGGTGGGCTTGAGATCGGAGTTCGCTCAGACAGTTTTGCAAATGTATGAGGAAGACTTTCGTCATGCTGTTCAAAAATACAACATTAGCCGGAATTAAGAGAATGTCAGAAGAGAGGATTAACCTGGAAATATCCTGTTGCCCAATTATCAGCCAATTGGGGCAAATCGTCTTTTGGGATAGTCGGATCGGCTTCAATATCGTAGCCTTCGCACCCTGATGGTATAGGGATTCCAAGAGTTCTCACAACAGGGTCTAAAGCAGCATCGTTAGTTGGCAAGTTTCACGAGAGTCGTGAAATCCAAACTTACCCCAAATAAGAAACGCTTTCATAGCAGTACCGACTCTCTCTTTTACCTCCTTGCTCACAAGATCATTGTCTAAACTTCCTAAAACTTCCAAAATTCCCAGTGCAAAGATTGTACCGCGACTCCATCCACAAAGAGCAAAACCGCCGCCGAAGGCATTGGACTTGATCAAAGCATCAAGAACAAGGACAAGATAACCACATTGCTTCTGCAGAAACCCTTCTTCCTGAAGCTCGTCGTCTGAGTGAGGAGTAGTCCCGTTATATCCACGCCGATTCACGGAGACGATCCGCAGATTATTTTGCTGCGCGAGCGGGAAGAGAGGTTCGAGCAGAGAAGCGTTGATTGCAAACCCATGGAGGAATACAACAGTCGCATATGGCTTGTCGGAAGCGGCCGAAGGCACCCCAGAGTCGATATAGGTAAAAGTCAATGACTCGGAAGTGGATGGGAGTGAAATTGAGATGTTCTGAAGAATGGGCTGAGTCATTTTAGATAGAGAGCGAGTCGAATGATGAGGAAGATTTTCAGCATATCTTACCTTTTTATAACAATTCCTTAGCTGCGCTTCACGGGACAAAAAAGAAGGAGCTTACTAAGACGCAGACGCATTGAAGTGGGGCGGTCGGTATTGGGTGGGTTCGTTACTTAAGTGCAGAATCTGTCGTCATCCACCAATAGCATCATACAGAAGCAATATAATAAGGCGATCAAGAGAATTTAACATATTAGAGGTGACTTAAAATGACCTGCGGGGAAAGCAATTCGGATCGCTTATGTTGGCGGTTTTCGGAATGAGGTGGATTGCCCTGTTAGTAATCGAAGCTGAAAAAGCAGCAGCAGTACTTCCATCGTCCCAACATCAACAGAAGTTCCAATAAACTCTTCAAACTTGATTGCCATTTGAAGACCCCTTAGAAATACTAGTCTTCTCCTTCTCAGAATTTCCATCTTCCGTTGTAGAGACCGAATCCAGCATCTCATCCAACACACCAAACTCAATTGTATCAGCAACTGGACGAAATTTTACGCTGGTCACAGGCCTTGGGCCAGCAACATTGGCTACCCAGCTCATCGCTACGTGGGTGGAAAGAAGCATGAACGAAATTCCGGCAACAGGAGGCCACATTTCTAGCAATGGCCACTGGAGAGGTGATTTGAGGAAAAGTGCGATATAGAAGCAGACTGAGGTCCCCCTGTATAGATATTCGGAATGAGTACAGTTGAGAGGAGAAAATCGATGCGAAACGCACGTATAGAGTATCGCACTCTGGGATAGCAGAGGAATTATGCGTCTCTGAAGGAATGAATGAGCTCACAAGGTCAATTACACGAGCCAGAATTTCCCACAGGAAGACTAGAAGAGATTGACTTGGTCCCTGGTATCATTGGCTGACCTGCCTTCCAGATTCGGACTGAAATCAAAACTTCGAGGGGTCATGTTCAGCAGTAAGCAAAGGTGTCAACAAAAGTCACAAACTTGTACAATAGACGTTGGTGCTGTATTCTGGTAAGTATACAGGAGGTCTTAGACCGCTGGATACGTACCACATTGAGAAAACACCATCTGCAGGAATCCATTTGAAAAATGACGGTTTGTACATCGTCTCTCCTGGTTGCAACCGAGCAAGTTCGTAGATAATCCCAGGGCCAGTAACTACAAAAATGTTAGGCATCTACACAAGTACAAGAAGAAGAAACCAAATACTTAAAAGTAAGGAAACTGTGAGAGCCGGGAACGCTACAATCGCACGAACCCCATTATATATTGTCCACAAGCGATATATCTGTAAAAGAAATTATTGACCATCTTGAGTAAATGTGTTTGATTTTATCATACTATCATTAAGTCGCATATAAAGGCGCAGAGCCAGACCATCGCGAGCATACCAATAGATTGAGGTGTTCCCAGATAATAGTACAACGTCGGCGTCTGCTTGAGGATGACATCCACTCCGTGAATAAAAGACAGAATCCAGTGCTAGACAAAATTAGTAAGCGGGACACTCTTTTGCGTAGAAACAGAGACGAGACGCACGATAGTAACGAGTGTCGTTAAAACAAAACCGCCCACAAACAACGGATGGAACCATATTGAGCCTTCCAGCTTTGCTCTTCGATGCCGAAGAACAAGCACAATCGAAGAAAGAATGGAGAGGACAAGAAACAGTCCATACAAAAACCCGTGAAGTCCAAGAATGACGAGGTTGTAGGAGAGAGGTGGTATGAAACGAGTTGATCCAGAGGATTCCATTGGACGTATGGGAAAAGGGATGTGCGTTTGAGCGCATAAAAAAAACAAAGTGTTGTTTTATATTCCCAGCCAATCTTCTACAACGAGTAAACGTGAAGGGAGTGGTCCCTGAGACCGCGGACCCTGGTTATCTGTGTTGTTCATAGGTGTCTGTCTTAACCGAGGTAGATATCCAGCTGTCTAGATGTGAATCAAGACTTGAAAGGAGAGTAGTTATATCTCCACTGTGATAGATGATCGCCGTCTGAGGTAGGCCAACAGGAAGTTGACGGCTTTTGGAGCGAACCATCACGAGTGGCTTCCGCAGACAAAATTTGCTCCTGCCCCACATTCGACCTAAATCCTTCTTCTCTTGTCTAACATGGGCGACCTATGTTCCTCCCAACTCTACCCTGGTATTGGATGTTCCACCCGTCCCGCGAGAGATCCTCTGTTAATGCACAAGTCTGCTACGAACGACGAAGTTGCAACACCGTTAAACGCAGTGTCTGGGATGTGTCCGGTTAGCCTCATTTCAGACTAAATCCTTCAATTCTTAAGCTGACAGCTCTTCAACATCCAGTGATAGCTCATCTCATCCACTGAACTCAACCAAAACAACCACGACCATGTCTGGGGCAAATAACGACCGCGTTTCCGCTCTGCCCACTGAAATTTGGCTTCACATTATTGCTCGAGTTCCACGTGCGACACTCCATTCTTTGGCCAAAGTCAATCGCGCTCTGCGCCAGAACTCCCTCCCCGTGTTCCTGGAAACACTTGACCTTGCCCCCTTACGCAGAAGGGCCAGCCATACATTAGCATTGCGACGAGGAGAAGACATGACGGACAGAAATGCAGAGTGGGAAGCATTGCTTCAATGGCGCCTTCATCTCGCTCAGTAGGTGTCACAGCCAATGACCTTCATATTTGGCTCATGAATTCCAGGACTATCCCGAGTGCCGTTCGAGCCGTCCATTTGCTGCCCTATCATGGCTCCGTTGAATACATATACCCAAAGCAAGGATTTTTCGAACGAACTGTGCGCTCAGCACTTCGATCTCTCGTTGGCCTCGAGCTCACTTTTGTGGCCGACCGGATATCATTAACGACTCTCCAAGAGCACATCGAGAATATATTTATATCAATTATTCCTTCCCTGGTCAATGTCCATGAACTCCACATCCGCAATGACATTCAGTATCATACGCCCAGCATCAACCTCAGGCGCTGCCGTTCCATTGACACTGCTTGGGCATCATGGGCGTCACGCCTCACTCTGTTGGCCTTAGACGTGTCAAATGCCTGGGATATTGACCACTGGTTTCCTCCCACCATTGACGGGAATGAATCGACCTGCTATACTCTCCCGCTACTCCGTACCTACAGGGTTCATTTCCAAGCAGCGGAACCAGTTTCAAACCCTGAAGTCGCTCAAGCAGTTTTCGACCTCATTCGACATTCCCCCTTGCTCGAAGAGGTTGAATACTTTCTTTATAAAGCACCTTGGGGCTGGGAGAGGATTGACTTCATGTTACCTCAGATAGCCCTGCATCCCAAGCTTAGGTCATTCATACGATCGCGAGTACCTACTTCCCATGGTCCTGTTCAATGGGGATACTCCGCCCCTACTGCTGTGGAAATCTGTCTCTCCCAATATGCATCTCAACTTTTGAGCGTGCAGCTTGATCCATCCCCAGAGAGTGGTCTATCATATCTACTCCAACTCAACACCTCACCACTCATAGAACTTCGTTTAAACCTCGCCTTTGTCACTCGCTCCCGCGAGCTATTTGAACATCTCTCTGAGCTACGGCATCTTCGAATTCTCGAGCTCAATGGCCGTTGGCCTGTGATGAACGGTAATTCGAGCCTCAGAAGAATGGAGCTTTTGGAAGAACTTTATCTGCCGATACGCTACCAATACTTCAATCTCCAATCGCTCCGTGACACGGCAACAAAGACGCCAAACTTGCAGAAATTGGTGCTGAGGTTTCAAGGGGAGCTACAGTTTGAATGGGACCCACCGCCACGCAATCCATCTTTCTGGGTAAGTTGGTCGTACCAAAACTGGATAGAACTCTGAATGTTCACTGTTACAACATAGCCACAGGGATTGAGAGAGGTGAAAACTGCAACCATCTCTTCAGGAAGCCTAGACAGTTGGAAGGTCAAGGACTTTGGTGTCTATGTTCCTGGAACAGAGATCGATAGATTACACCCTGTAGTGGAAGCCATTGCTCGACATGTACCTTCCATCAAGTCGTTTTACGGAACTGGCACTTTGATTGTTCCTGCAATGGTGGCCGTGGATCCTGATTGGTTTGGGAAATTAAAATGACTGACTTTGTATCTACATCTCCAAGTAATCATGCATCCCCTGTTTGTAATTGAAGTGTAGCCTACCAGTTCAAGCCATCGTTCCAACACCAGTATCTTAAGCATTACAATCAATTCATATACAAGACTCAAACTTGAGTGCTATTTGAAGATGTTCTAGCAATACCAGTTTTCTCCTTCCCAGTATTTCCCTCCACTGTCGGAGTAACAGAATCAAGCATCTCATTCAAAGCACCCAACTCAATTGTATCAGCACCTCTACGGAAATTCACACTAGTCACACGTCTTGGGTCAGCAGCATGAACTACCCAGGTCATTGCGATGTCGCTTGAAAGGAGCACGAATGAAATCCCGGCAACTACAGGCCACAGTTCTAGGAATGGCCACTGAAGTGGCGATTTGAGAAAAACGGCGATGTAGAAGGCTGCTGAGATTCCCCTGTACATACGTGAATAAGTGCGATTTAGGCATGGAAAACAATTCGAGACTCACGTGTAGAGGAAAGCACTTTGGGAGAGTAGAGGAATGATACGTTTCTAGAGGATCAAGTGAGCCCAGGACTTTACCTCAATAGCTAGGACAGACTCACAGGAAGACTGGAAGAGACACCTCTGATTCCAGGCGCCAATGGCTGGCTCGCTTTCCAGATCCGAAATGAAATAAAAACTTTGTAGGGCCAAGTTCAGTCAAGGATAAAGGCATTAACGAAAAAACCACAAACTTGTACAGTACATGTTGGTGCTACAGTCTCATAAGTATATAGAACGAGGGAGAGCGATGGATACGTACCACATTGAAAGCGCACCATCCGCAGGAATCCATTTAAAAAAAGACGGTTTATACATGGTCTCTCCGGGCTTTAGCCTCACAAGTTCATAGATTATCCCTGGTCCGGTAACTGCGGAAATTGTCAGCATCCTCAAGATCGTGGTAAAAGAGGTTTATAAAAGACCTAGTAATCCAGCCACTGAGACGGCTGGTAGTGCCACAATCGCTCGGGCTCCATTATACATTGTCCATAAGCGATAAATCTGTAGAAGGTGTTGATTTTTATGGGTATATGCATGTGTTGACTGATCATACCATCGTAAAATCACACATAAAAGCACATAGCCAGTCCATTGCGAGCAGGCCCCCCGATTGAGGCGTCCCCTGAAAATAATATAACGTTGGTGTACCCTTGAGTATAACCTCCACTCCATGAACGAAGGATAGAATCCAATGCTAGAAAAAAAAAAGAAGTAGGTATATGCGGATAGAAACAGGCACAAAACATACGATCGTCACAAATGTCGTTAATGCCAGACCCCCTACGAATAATGGATGAAGCCATATTGAACCTTCCAGCTTTGCTCTCCGATGTCGAAGCACAAGTACGATCGAAGAGAGAATTGAGAGGACAAGAAACAGTCCATATAGAAAACCATGAACTCCAAGCATAACGAGATTGTAAGAGAGTGGTGGTATGAACTTGGGCGATCCAGATGATTCCATTGGATGATTAGGAAAGGGACACACGATTAGCGCAAGAAGCGGAAGACTCGTTTTATATTTTCTTACGAATCTCCGGGCAACGAGTAAAAACTTTGTAGCCCGCACTATGTGTGTCAAAGAAAACTGACGTGAACAGCGGACCGCGGTTATCTGTGATGTTTTAAAGCTGCCTGGACTGATCAAGGGAGATTTACAGTCCCTATACTTGCATACAAATATGCAAAAGCGCTTCCATAACAGGTTAGCCGTATCTGAAATGTGATGGTGGGATGTACTGGCGGTGTAGGTTTGGTTGATGGTAAAGTTCTGCTCCCACGGTGCTTATGGCACTGAGTGCCTGAGCACTTCATTTCTTCATACTGGTGGCAAACGCCGATCCACTAACTGAGACAGTGCATTTACCTTGCTTTGTCCTGGTTTGTTTCGTAAATGTACCATCTTGGTTAGTGCATCGGCTTTCGCCACGGGTGTTATTGATATGGTCTGTTTATCGTTCAGAAACCCTCCCCCTGTGTAGCTGCAATGCTGTCTTGGCGAGCATACAGCGCTCTCATTAAATGTAAGGACTGGGATTAGATCAGTTTGGGTTTGGGGAGATGGACCATTCCGGAACCTCTTTACCTACGCTCATCTTTCGTCATGCCACCATGTTCTTCACTTGCCACTTCCGAATAGCTCTTTGAATTACACCATATATTTTGATATCGATGATCTGAGTATCTGGCCGTTACAGTGAGTCGTATTTCAGCGTCGTGACTATCTGGGAAGACTATAGGTAGTTGAAGTCAGTTCCTCTAGAGTTGTGTATGTCAAATTTAAAACAGCGCTTCTTCCTTTTCTGATGAGTGAGTGGTAAAGCTTGATATAAAAGTGCCTTCTAGTCCAGCCTAGCCCTGGGCTCTTTCAAACTCTCCAAACCGCCTTAAAAATGATACGCCGTTAAGCTCAACTCTGCACAACCTGAAGCTCGGTCCGTCTTCCATCCATGACTTTCCAAAAGAAAAAAGAGGATGATAGCCCTTCCTCTACTCTATCAATTTTGATGGTTCAAAAGGAAAGCATGGGCGCAGCCATGAAACAGCCTACCTTTACCTCCGCACATAACGGTGCCTTCACCTACTTCTCCAGCTCGCCAAGACCGGGTTCGGATCATTTATTCAGACTCTCCAGCGTCCAAATTCTCTAAGCCACGTTACACACCTCAGTAAATCACTCGGATTGTAGGTATCTTGATGTAGTCTTCGAGGTTTGAGCGCCCTTCCGCTCCCACACTGGGACTGGGGAAAGTACACCGGTTTTCGGCTACTGGATATGTTATTTTCCGACCTAATCCGCCATTTTCGCTTTTAATACTTACTCATATTACTCGCTTTGGATCATGGGATTGTTCTGGGAGAGGATGAGATCTGTGGACGGTGAGTTCATCCTGTGACCTGAACATTTGTACGTGCTTCTCATTCTTCGAAGCCCAAGAATCTGTTAGAGGATAGGGGAGTGGGTGGAAGCCAATTTTCTCTTGAAAGGCTGGGGAGTAGCAGTCTGAGGCGGTTGTCTTTTTTCTGGGCCAACAGGAAAAAAGTTGAATATGGATTGGAGAAATGCGGCCCGGGGAGCTGTGCCTGGTTACAGTGAGTCGATTCAACGCTGTGGTTTCCATCTGGAAGTCTGGTTGTGAGGGTATTGGGGGTTTTGAGGATGGGGGGATAGACTCGTAATTCAGATTCAGACTAAAATTATTGAAGCCACAAACTATCTTGAAGGTTATGTAGTTGTACGAGGAGCATTAAATAATGGAAATCAGGTTATCCGCAGCAATGCTCGGGTCTGTGTCCTGAGAGTCATATCGACTCTAAAGATAGGCTCGAAAGGTTGAAAGTTTCTTGTAGCTTGTGGGCATTTCGCCGAGACTGCAGCCGGGTGCTGACCAAATGACAGTTCTGTATCTCTCAAAAAATTGTGGCCATCTCTGAAGTTCGTCTTGGGAGCGATGTCTGCTTATATCCGTAGGTCCGAACAGCTGTATTGAACGTGGGTCGCGCGCCTGGAAGGTTTTATCAGGCACAAGTGGGCCAGATTTGTGTGAAAACCGGCGGCGTCTGCATATGTGGAGGAAAAGAGAGGCTTTGACCTCTGTCACCGATTGACTGTCATCGAGCGCTAGGTGATTGTATAGCCGGCTGGGAACCCAGGGTGTTAAAGCTCAAAGTCGAGAGGGCAGAAAACGAAAAGAGCGAACGATACGTACCTCCAACTCAAAGTCTCGCTTGCAGGCCTATCTATTGGTCAAGCAAACTTGTATCGAGGGTGTTCGGGACGCTGATCAGAATGAGAACAAAGACGTCCCGCTGGATCGCCGGATCTATTTCCAACACCAAGTTAGGAGAAGCTGGAGGACCAGCTTCCATTCAACATTTACTTTGTTATGTCAATGTCTACGGCAGCTTGGACCCATGTACAATTTGTAGCCTCAAGAAAGCGGCAAGTCTACTGCAGGCACTTTTGAACTGAGAAGGTGTTCTTGGAACGATCATGACATGGACAGGACACGTTGATATCCCCATCTGTCCCCTGGCCTATGCAACCGAAGCGTCACAGAGGGTGGAGGCGCCGAAGGTCCTTGCTCTCGCACACCGTGGTTCCCGGGTAGGGCTCTGCCTTTCGCTGCTTGTTTTTGCACCGTCACGGCTTTAGCTTCTATTGCGCTCTCCCAAACCACTCCTTGCACCTCACACTCATTTCGTTCCTTCCTATTTAACCCATCTCCATGAGACGATGACTTCGGCCGTTACGCTCATCATCGACGAACGCGACTCTAGAGTCCATTTCGATGGCCGGTGGATAGCTGGCGGATCCAGCGAAGATTACAAACGTACTTCTTTTGCTTCTAACGAAACGAATGCTGCAATGACCTTCCAATTCAATGTGCGTGTCCCGTTCTAACCTCATGCTTTCCGCAATTGACCAATTATTTTTTCCATTTCTTTAGGGCACCTCAATATCCGTAGTTGGCGATGTAACTCCTGGTGGAACCTGCTCTGGCACATTTACCGTTGACTCCGACTCGACTCCGTTCTCTTCCCAGCCAGTCACCGAGAAGACCTTCCAGCAGACCTTCTTCTCCAAGAAGGATCTCGCTGCTGGCGTCCATACACTTTCCTACAAGCTCAGCTCTTGTCAAATCGCTGACCAAAACCTCACTGGACCATATGTGGCCTTTGACCATCTGCTGTATACAGCTATAAATCCCCAACTTGATGGCGCCACCTTCTTTGTCGATGACCGCGACTCCAGCCTCTCCCGTTCCGGTTCATGGCAGCAGGATACAAGGTCTGGAGCTTTTGAAGGGACCATTAGTGGGGGTAGTACCGGTGCTGGCATGAGCTACACATTCTCTGGTAAAGTGCTCTTTTTCTAGACCCCTGCATCATCGAAGCTAATACCCTGGTCCCTTCAACTTAGGTGTCGGTATCTCCGTCTATGGTTCCCTTTCAGCGACGGGAGGCAATGTCAAAGCTTCGTTTTTGTTGGATGGGCAAGCTCAATCGGTTTACTCCTCTGGTCCTCAAAATGCCACCAACGTCGTCTTCCTGACTTCGAAATCGCTTTCTGCTGGGCAACACACTCTCAAAATCTCGTCTGACGGCGACAGTCCTCTGTGGATTGACTATCTATTGGTTGACCCCGGCACGGATGCCCAATTCCCAGTTAACGCACCTGCGAAGGAAACAAATTTGGGGGCAATTATTGGTGGTTCGGTTGGTGGTGGTGTGGTGCTTGTGGGAGCGTTCATTGTGTTATGGATGATGATGAAGAAGCGTCGTACGTTGTCGCGGAAGCGGGAGAGGTATTCCGGTGCTGGTTCAACCAATTACCTATGGAAAAATAATGGGACTATTGGTGCATATTGGCTTTATCCTATCCTACCCCATGCTAATTTCTGATTGTAGGTACTGGCGCCGACGGTTTGTCGTATGCTGCCAGCACAGGCGCTTGGTCCCACAAGGGCGCATCAATACGAACTGGCACGACGGGTGGCTTCGGGCCTCGACGAAACTCTCGTGCATCCCAGCCGGCGCTACCTGTCACACGTCCTGTTCTCTACAATTCCCTTGAGGACCTGTCACCCGGCCTTCCTATGACGGCACAACAGGGCCGTGCAGTGAGTACCGACGATGAGAGAGCTCCCCTCTCTCCTTCCGACGCCGACATCATCCCTGCCACCTCTTACCCGCCGACACCTCCTTATAACGCTATGTCGTTTGACCGGAGTACGTCCCGACCAACAACACCTGGTGCCAGATCAGGCGTATCGTACGACGCAGCACTATCCCCTTCTCATACAGTCACTACTTTCGATCCCTCTGTTCTCGACCATGACTTCAATGCTCGAGCCCCGCTTGCACGTTCACCCTCGTATAGGACCACGGCTCCTGAATCCCATATGGTAACGCAGCACGCAGTACCACTTCCACAGATGCCACCTATGCCACCAATGCCGAGTGTGGCTGAGAGCTCTTCGAGAGACCGACGTGCAAGCTTAACTCCTTCGTATATTACTACGGTCCCCGTCGGCGCGACTCTGGAAATTTCAGATTACTTACCGCCTCACGTTGTGCAGGCAAGACAAGAACGCGATGCTGTACCGTCAGCTCCACCCTCGTCGTTTAATCCTGGCACCAGTAGTCATCGTCATGAGCGAACGCCATCATACCACACCACCGCCTCAGGAACTGGGTCAATAGGTTCAATACCGCCTGTACCTGGGATGCCCATCCACCACCAGTATGAGCCTTCTGCCGTATCTGTCGCTTCCTCAGCCTCCTCCAAACACCCCAATATTCCACATTCGCCACCTCAGAATCGAGTGCCCTTGTCACCCCCTCCAAGGACATCGTCACGAAGTTCTTCTCGACCTGGGAGACCATCTGGTTCTCGCCCGAATCCAAGATCAGGCCAGCCATTACCAAGACCACCGTCGCCCTCGCAATCTCAAACGTCGACAATTCACGGTGGTCTTGCACCTTCAATAATGACCGTTGCGTCTGCTGTTCCTTCAGTAGCACCATCAATAGCAACGACGGCGAGCAAGATGACGACAGCAGAGGAGAAACATTTCGAGGCCACTGGAGAGAGACCAGAGAGATTCCAGCAGCAGCCACAGCCTGGAGGGTCACAACAACCTGCTCCTCCAGATTCTGCATCAGATCCATCTCCTGGCGAACCACCACCACAGTACCAATTCCGGTTCTGAGGTTTTTTTCTAGGGCTCATGATTTTCCCTATCTTCCCTGTTTTCTTATTGAATCACCTCGCAACTCTTTTTTCTATCTCTTTTTCATTTTTGCTGCATCGACAATTTTTCAAATCCTTGTGTTTTATTAATGACCTTTTTCTTCCCCTCTGTGTTTCTATATTGCTCCTTCCCTTCCTTTCATTTTACTTATCCGTACTCAACTCCGTTCGTCGACAGGCTCAGACTGAACCTAACTTACTTACCCTCTCTACTGTGCGTGTGTGTTGTCGACGAACAACGGTCCTCTTTCGAAACACAGAGGCAAATTCCTAGCTATTGTTCCCTTGCCGGTTTTTTTTTTTTACTATGCCAGATTTAAGTAGTAGTTGCATTTTTTAAACTAATCATAAAAAGGATTCTAGGTGAATGGTGGCAAGTGGACTCAGAAGGGCCTTGGTGGATATGCGTACCGTTCGGCATGTTGAATGAGCAAATACCTTCGGGTTTCAGGTTGTTTCTTGCGGTCGACTTATCTGGCGACCTGACAGCAACTTCGACCAGTTCAGTCGTTACACACCCACCGTCGATTTGAGGGTTGAGAATAAGAGGGAAAAACTCTCATGTCGCTTGTCGAAGTCCTAAGCAGCACTAGTTTGCCCACGGTCATATCCCAGGCCATAGCAAAGCTCTTTCTCGCTCTTCCACTTGACCTTGCGCGATACATTGTTGAGTTTGCAGCCCAACAAGATCTCCATACGGCTGTATCCTTTGCTCTTGTTTCCAAAGTAATCCAGTTATGGTCTGTTTGCCTAGCCTTACCTGTAACTTAAAGTGTCAACTTATTTTATCATCCTTTCAGGACGGATCCCTTTCTCTTTCACACCATGGCACTTGCACCCTTCCATCTCCAAAAGTTTATTACCCTTATGTCGTCTCGTAACTTCGCCTCGCCACGCATTATCCGAGCTCGAGAATATATTCGGCATGTCTATACGACATCCTACATTTCTCGTCGATATCTTTTTGACCTCTTCTACCATTGCCCGAATATCTCGTGTCTACAGATTGTGACCGGCATGTCCACTCTCAAAGACGTTGCTCGAATGACCCCACGAAGCCTTCGAAGGCTTCACCTAACGGACTCGACCTGGGGAGACCAGAATTTTAGCACCCCATTCTTCCGAAACATAACGCATCTAATTGTATTTCATTCAGCCTCTACCACGCTCTCTGGGCATGATGAAGCCTTGCAGAAATTGCTGACACAACTCCACACTCTTCACAACCTCACCCATTTCTGTACCAATGTCTTGATTGAACCTGTTTCGCAAGTTCATAAGTTGATCCAGATAGGGGATTTGAGGAGTCTAGAAGCTTCATCAAGGAGGCTTCGCATTTTCCTGTTGTCAGTTGAACGCTGGTCCCCAGAATCTGACAATGACTGGCACATGGTGACAAAGTGGGATATGGATCCTCGTTTTATTGTGGGTGTATTACTTGAACGATGTATTGACCTAGGTGAAATGAGCAATTTCGATCATTCTTTCCATTCTCGGGGTCATCCAGAGATCCTTTGAGCTGGGATAAAGAATGATGTTGATGCAAACCGAGGTCAATCCCAGCCTACAGGCCTCTGAATCATTGGCAGAGCTATTTCTCGCTCTTCCACTCGATCTTGCGGAGTACATCATTCAAGTTGCGGCCCAACAGGATCGTTTCACAGCTTCGTCTCTTAGTCTTGTTTCGAAAAGAGTCCAGTCTTGGTCTGTTTGTCTTGTTTTGTCCAAAGGCTTGTGTATTAACACCCTTTTGCTTCTTTCAGTGCAGATCCCTCTCTGTTTCAAACTATCCGGCTTCAACTCTATTCTCTCAATAACATACTCACGCACATGTCCTCTCCCAATCTGACTTCTTCACGCCTCATCAGAGCACGGAAATATGTCCAGCGGGTTTCCGTTCCGTACCTTATTAATCGAGGAGATGTTCTGCGATACTTCCATTGTTTCCCGAATATCTCATGTCTCTGTCTATGGATTGACGGGTTAACATTTGATAATATCGCGGCAATAACAGTATCTCCTTTGTGCCGGGTCTATCTACGATCTATGATGACTGCCGTTCACAAGTTTAACACCCCATTCTTCCGAAATCTAAGTCACCTTACCGTGTACCGCCGACCATATCACTCAGCCTTAAATCACATCACAGCATTCGAACAATTGTTGGAACAACTCCAGTTTCTTCATCATCTAACCCACTGTTGCACCAATATCCACAAAGAAGATTTCCGCCAGGTTTGTAACATGATACCTCTCGAGAGGTTGAGGAAGTTGGAAGCTTCTTCGATGAACCTTCGTGTTTTTCTCTTGTGTGTCGACCGCTGGTCTGCGGCAGCAGAGAGCGACTGGCATATGGTGAAAACCTGGGTGTCAGACCCGAGAATCGTTCTAGGGGTGTTATTTGAACGATCTGAAGTTGAACTGGGCCAAACAGTGAGATCCAAGATGCGAGTCTCATTACCGGAAATTATAGTTCCTGACAACGGCAGAGGGTTCGGACAACCCATTGACATTGATATGTACTGGGGTAGGGTCGAAGATATAGTTACAGAGCGTTTGAGGATGCCCGTCCCATGAGTAACAGCTTACAAGATAGTGCAAAGTTGTATCCGTCATGCCGAAGAACTGTTAAACCAATATTAGACTTACTAGTCATTCCTAGTCAGTTCTACAATTAGATATGACTCGTACTGACTTGTATGTAACATGTAACTACTATGTAGTCTATGTAACGTCACTCTCTAAAGAGTATAAAAGACGTAAACTTGTAGCTTACCAATAACAACACATCTTAACCACCAATACACACCTAGTCTGATAAACACACCTTCTAGGTTAGTGTCTTCACTGTCTACTACAGTGAACAAGCCCTATTGGCCCCTGTGCAGGCATGTGCTCAAACCACATAGCCATATGTTGTTCCAACAAGAACCTCATCATGGACAAATGTCTCTCCCAAATAAATGATATGACAGAAATACAGAATGTAATAGCGAAAAGCTTTGACATTATTGACTTGAGAGACAAAGTCAAGTGTGATAAGTGCAACAGTGAACGGTAAAGGAGGCAGTATCAACTATTTTTTTCTAATTAGTGGAATTTATAGGCTCGAGGCTGACAGTTTCAATGCCTTATGTTCGTTTGGGAGCGCAACTCGAAAGGCTGAGGTCCGACTCGAATTGCGAGCAGGTGAACTGCAACTTGCTTCTGGCGATCATCTCCTCTTCTATACCGACACCAATTTCTGACATTTCCGCGACATTCTTAACTTCCGTGCATTTCCGTGAGGCAATTTTATTGGAAAAAGTATTATGGCCCAGGCACGAGCGAGTGCAGGAATTCCAGCATCCAAGCCCCAGGCTGAGCGGTTCCCTGCTCTTCCACTTGACCTTGCACGATATATCATTCAGATTGCGGCCCACCAGGACTATGATACAGCGTCATCTCTTAGTTGTGTTTCGAAAACAGTCCAGTCTTGGTCTGTTCCCTTGCTCACGTCCACACTTTTTGCACTGATGAAGGTTTTCACTTCAGGGTTGATCCCACTCTCTTTGATACTATCATGCTTAACCATTATCCTCTTCTTGAATTTATTGCAAGTTTTTCGGACACGGGCCTCACCTCCCCCCGCCTCATCCAAGCACAAGAATATGTCCGGTTTATCTTTGTTGAATCCCTCATCTCTCCACAACACCTTTTCGACCTCCTCGGCTGTTGCCCGAACATTTCGTGTCTCGATATATTGCCTGATGCGACCACGCTCAATGATTTTCCCCTGATAACTCCGCCCAAGTTGAGGAGGATTTACCTACGATATTTATCATCCGACTGCCAGGACTTTGGGATTTCGTTCTTCCAGAAAGTCACTCATCTTACCGTGTGGCATTCGTTCCCTACCAGGTCCGATGATTACATCGAAACCTTGCAGCACCTGTTGGCGCAATTCCCTATTCTTCACAATCTGACCCATTTTTGTACCAATGTGTTGAAAAGACACGTTTTTCATGTCCACGAGCTGATGTCTAAAGATCGGCTGAAAGGTGTCGAGGCTTCTGCAAAGAACCTTCGCGTTTTGTTGGTTTCCGTTGAGGGCTGGTACCCAAAATCTGACCGATTTTGG
Source organism: Flagelloscypha sp. PMI_526 (assembly GCA_021399455.1). Taxonomy (NCBI): domain Eukaryota; kingdom Fungi; phylum Basidiomycota; class Agaricomycetes; order Agaricales; family Niaceae; genus Flagelloscypha; species Flagelloscypha sp. PMI_526. The sequence goes on along the minus strand of JAJTUO010000095.1, from coordinate 18,763 downwards.
GTAGAAACCCGGGATTCTGACCCTCGAATCGTTTTTGGAGTGATGTTCGAACGATGTTTAACACTATACAGAATTATCAAAACCAAACTGCACACTGATATACCGGAAGTTATCATCTCAGAGAATGATCGAAGGTCTGCACGACCACTTGATGTCGAGGCGTATTGGAGTAGGGCTGAAAGTATCGTGGCAAAGAGACTTGAGAGGAGCTTATAACGTGTCATAAAGAAAGCAGGCTCACATCCCACAATTTGTGTATAAATGCTGCGCCTAGGAATATAATCATGAACAACTTTCTTGCTGTGGCTATCTCATGATGAGATACAGAATGCAATTCAAATTTTTGTGCTGTTCACCTAGGTCGTGCGGGTATGGCACGCTATCCATACCATACTATCAACCAAACTTTTCTAAACTCCTGAGCCTGTAGCTTCAGCGCTGGTAGTGGTCGTGGTAGTATTCGAAGGAGGGGGTAGTCCACCAGGAAGACCTGCATTAGGGTTTGTGACAGATCCATCCTCGGTCCATGTAGCAGCCTTGGAAACATTGTGTGCAACAGTCGTATTGATCCCAAAGGAAATCCAAGCAAAGATACCAGCACTAGCATCATCTCCAAGGTACGTATATTCGACGACGGGATCAATGTCTATTATCACATTCAGCAAGGACTTTAAAAGGATAAATGGTTCTGCGTACTGGTCGTTTCACCAGGCATGAAAATATCGTCAGCGTTGGTAGTAAGTGGTTGGGTGTTTGTGTTGTAAGGGGGGGTATGCCTCCACCTCCGTGATAAGGGATTGATCAAAGAAAAGTTGTCCGACATGTTTAACAGTCTCAGCTTTAAAGGTGCCGTTACTAAAGACAGTACCATTGGAGTTGGCCATCACATGAATGTGAGTCGTGCGACCGGTGTAGTGACCAGGGAACATAGTCAAGAATTGGACAACTAGCCGAAAATATAACTCGAGAATCACAGAAAATGTGAGAAATATTACGGACCTCCATCCTTGTCACTGAGTTGGATGCCGCGACCATGGTTTATTTGAAGATTCGAAGTGTCACTTTCACCGTTGCCATTACCTTGCGCAGCAACAGCACTATAGACACCAGTGGCATTGGCTGTTTTGGGTCAATGGGTATTCAGTAGATGTGGAACAACGCTTACTATGCCAGAAGTCAACGTATATATTAGACGTGGGCTCACATGTCTCAACGTCAATGATTTGGAAGTCAACATAAAGATCAATTGACTCTTGACCAGCGCGAAGATCATTCCTAATTAGTTCACCGTCAACGTCTGTAACGGAGGTTCAATTAAAATTTTCTATAGTCTTTGGAGGCCTTACAGAATGGACCCTCCGTGACTTCAGGGCCAAGGACATAGTTGGGAGTGATGAATTTGCACGGGTCACTGTCCGGAGTAATCCCAGTCTGGTTCGTCTTGTGATTTTTATTGAGAACGTCCCCAAAATCTCTCTTGCCATTAGATGCCTTGAATGCTCGTTTGCCTTTGAGGACATTGAATCGACAACTTAGCCGACTATGTTGTGCAAAGACTTACTTTTCACAATACCCTTGTCTCGGCGGGCTTGAGCAAGGAAGTCCTGACGTCTGGCAACGGCGCGCTGGGCGACACCGTCCCGCTTCTGGAAGTGATTTGTGCACTGGCGCAAAGAGCGTCGAGCATTGGTCTGGAACTCTTCACGACGAGCAACTGCCTCATCGCTGAAGTCGTGCACACTATGGGCCAATGCCAGTGGCAAGAGTGAAAGAAGGAGAATGAATCGCATGAGGAGACACGTGGAATGAATGGTACGGCGATGAGAGCCAGCTCTTTATATATGAATGAAGATATCCGCAAGGATAAATAGAATCAACCCCTTCAGTGGTCCATATGGCTAAGAAAACCTAAGAGCAAAATAACGTTGGAGCGAGGCTTCAGTTTGCAGTCAACTGCGTACCCTCGCACCTTTTTCAATGGCTTCTCGCAGGTTCTTTCTGAAAATATAGCACGCTGCACATGCACTTTATATGCTCGGCATAAACTCGACTTTTCAAAAAAGAGAAAGCGAACGCGATGCTGCGTTGTATAAAATTGTTAGAATCCGATTGGTCACTTGCCCACAATGCACGGAACATTCAACGTTGGCGCCGCAGCAGAACGAATCCTATCAGGATTATGACGGTACGGGACAGGAAAGAAGTTGTGGAGATCCAATGGCTGTTCGAAGTTTACATTTCCCAGCTGAGGTGGACAACGAGTTTCACGCTCAAAAGACCAACGTCCTTGTCGTGCATCAAATCCATCATCGGTTGGAATCTCATTCAACAAAACAAACAAAAGAAATTGTAGCTAACATGAATATGTACAACGTACGAGGCCCTGAGAGTAACGTAGAAAGAATGGTCATGAGCCACACATGGACGTCAGGAAGTAAGGAAGTTAGTCGCGAATCCAATTCGATATCCATTGTGGCATTTTAGTTTGGGAAATCAGCACTCAGAATTTTACGTAGGCCAAACTACACGAACATTTCCCATAGGACTTGGACGCCTTATTCTCCAATTCCTTGTGCGTGCAGCTTTTTTTTTTTGCCTTACACTTTACGAGCCTCTTTGCATGAACTTATCCTCCCTGCAATCAGCTGAGGATCTGAACAACTTCCTGTTAATATGGATTTGTACTGTGGTAGGGCCAAACATGGACTAGGCTGTTGTATAAGGAGTGAACGTGAATCCACTTCTAATAATATTGAGTTGAGATAGGAGACAATATTGTATTTTGAATGCTCTGGATGTGGTGGAACACTCTAATTTACTCAGCTGGCAGTATCGCGTTATTCATCCAATGGTGAGACTTGTAGGCTTGTCTGTGGCAATGGTGGCACGAGAGTGCGATACATGGGCCGGTGCTAGGGTTAAGGCGATACGAATTATGAGCCAGGACCAAGCGCTCAAACGGCATGTAGCTCCCAACGGTCAACTTCTCTTGTAGGCTGATAACGGTTTATGTCGTTCCAGCCGCATTCATATCTCCATAGCATTATACCGACTCTTTTAGTGGAATAAAGTGTTTATAGCGAAGGTAACGACGAGCGTCAGGATGAGGGGCTCAATGTCATTAGCCGCATTGCTCACTGGGCTTCCGGTCGACCTTGCGCGAAATATCATTCAGATTGGAGCACACCAGGACCATATAACAGCATTAACCCTCAGTTTTGTTTCGAAAACAGTCCAGTCTTGGTCTGTTTGCCTTTTCAAACATAGCTTTTTTGCATTGATGAGTATTTTCATTCAGGGTGGACCATGCCTCTTCCAAACTATCGTGCTTAGGCGGAATCTTCTCAGATTCATTGCATATTTTTCGTATCCTAGCCTCGCGTCTGCCCGTGCCATCCGAATACGAGAATATGTCCAGTGCATTTTCATTGAATCCCTCATCCCTCAAGAACATTTTTTCGACCTCCTCGTCTGTTGCCCGAATATTACATGTCTCGATATCAGACTCAATGTGATAACTCTCAATGATTTTTCCCGGAGAACCCCGCCTTGCTTGCTGAGGCTTTACCTACGAGGTTTAACCTCTGACCACCAAGACTTTAGTATCCCGTTCTTCCAGAACATAGCCCATCTGACGGTGTGGTATTTGTTGGCCATTCGTTCCTCGGATTACATTGAAGCCTTGCAGCACCTGTTGGGACAACTCCACAATCTTGACAATCTCACCCATTTTTGTACCAATTCCTCGAGAAAACACATTTCCCAGGTTCGTGACCTAATATCTAAAGACCGGCGGACAGGCGTCAAAGCATCTTCAAATAACCTCCGTGTTTTTATATTATCCATCGAAGGGTGGTTCCCCGAATCCGACTGGCCTCTGGTGAAAGCCTGGGGTTCTGACCTTCCGCTCGTTTTGGGGGTGTTGTTCGAACGATGTAGGGACCTCGACCCAATTATCACGAGTAAAATGCAAACTGCTCTACCGGACGTTATCATCCCAGAGAATGGTCGACGTACTGTACGACCACTTGATATCGAGATGTAGGGCGGAAAGTATAGTTGAAAAGCGGTTGGAGAGGAGTTCTAGTGTGCCATCATGAAAGTAGGCTCTCATGTCACAATTTATGTGAAGAAGTAAATGCAACGCCCGAGAATATAATCTGGAACAACTTTCAATCTTGCGGATACGTCGTGAGGAATATAGAATGCAATTCAATTTTTCTTGTCATCTAAGTCTCTCGGGTATGGCATGTTATACATCTCACGTAATCAAACAGCTTCCTCAAACACCTGAGCTCGTAGGCTCAACAGTGGAAATTGTGGTGGTTGTAGTGTTGGAAGGAGGGGGTGGTGGTGGCCCACCTGGTCCACCGGGAGGTCCACTGTTGGGGTTCGGGACAGCCCCGTCCTCGGTCCATGTAGCAGCCTTGGAGACATTGTGCGCAACAGTCGTATTAATCCCAAAGGAAACCCAAGCAAAGATACCAGCACTAGCATCATCTCCAAGGTAAGTATATTCAACAACGGGATCAATGCCTAATGTTATATTCAGTCTAGACCAGGAAGAGGATAAAGCTGATCTACTTACTAGCAGATTCCCCAGCCATGATACCATCTTGAGCATTGGTAGTAAGCGGTTGGGTGTTCGTGTTGTAGGGGGGATAAGTCTCCACGTCCGCGATAAGGGATTGGTCGAAAAAGATTTGACCAACATGTTTAACAGTCTCAGCTTTGAAAGTGCCGTTACTAAAGACAGTTCCGTTGGAGTTGGCCATTACGTGAATATGAGTCGTACGACCGGTGTAATGACCAGGGAACATAGTCAGGAATTGGACCACTAGCAAAAGGTATTGAGTTTGGAAACAAAACCCTGAGAAGTATAATGTACCTCCATCTTTGTCGCTGAGTTGGATGCCACGACCATGGTTTACTTGAAGGTTTGAGGTGTCGCCGTTACCATTACCTCGAGCAGCAATGGCACTGTAGACACCGGTCGCATTGGCTGTATGGATGTCAATGACGGAAAAAACAGGATTTGAAAAAGCACTCACTATGCCAGAAGTCAACGTATATATTAGACACGGGTTCGCATGTCTCAACATCGATGAGTTGGAAGTCAACATAAAGGTCAATTGACTCTTGACCAGCACGAAGATCACTCTGAATCAATTCACCGTCAACGTCTATGAGAGAAGCTCGATTACGAAATTTGCGCATTCCGACTGGAGGCACTCACAGTAAGGACCCTCAGTGACCTCAGGGCCAAGGACATAGTTGGGAGTGATGAATTTGCATGGGTCACTGTCCGGAGTAATCCCAGTCTGGTTTGTCTTGTGATTCTTGTTGAGAACATCCTCAAAGTCTCTCTTCCCATTGGAAGCCTTGAATGCGCGCTTGCCTTTGGATAGAATGAAAAATCGGAGCTTAGTAGATTATGCTGGACAAAGACTTACTTTTTACGATACCCTTATCTCGACGAGCTTGAGCAAGGAAGTCTTGGCGTCTCGCAACTGCACGCTGGGCGACGCCGTCCCGCTTTTGGAAGTGGTTCGTGCACTGGCGCAAAGAGCGTCGAGCATTGGTCTGGAACTCTTCACGACGAGCGACTGCTGCATCACTGAAGTCATGAGTAGTGTGGTGAGCCAATGCCAGTGGCAGAAGCGACAGAAGGGGAATGAATCGCATGAAGGGAAAATATGCAGTGAATAGCACCTCCCAAGAAAAATATGAGCCCTTTATACAAAGATCGAAGAGTACCCTCAAGGATTAATAGAATCATCCCCTTCCAGTGTTCCATATGGATAAGAAAACCTAAGAGCAAACGACATTGGAGTGGGGAGATTTAGTTTGCAGTGTAACCGGAAGTGAAACTGCGAACGCTCGCACCTCTTTCAATGACTTCTCGCGGGTTCTTTCTGAAAATACAGGGAGCTGCACATGTAGATGTTTTCGCTCGGCGTGAGTTCAACATTCAAAAAAAATATATGTGAACGAGATGTTCGGTTGCGCCAAATGGTTACGATCCGATTGGTCGCGCGTACTCGGAGGGGGTACAACGTCGGCGTCGCACCTGAACGACTCTTGTACATGCTATGACGCCACGGGACAGGAAAGAGCTTATGGAAGGCCCAATCGCCGTCAGAGGTTTACGCTTACCTATCTAGATCAATGTTGGAGGAACAATGTTGGGGATGCTCTAGTCATTTCCTAAGGTCATGACGAGCAGAGAGTCAAATAGTCCATGGAAAGTCACAAATTTGCAAAACGTGAGATATGTTCATATTTGAAGTGCAGTGAAAGCCACAGAAAGACGCGGTGATTATCTTCCTATATCCTCCTCATGGAGGTTAGGAAGTCAAGATGTGGTCCACGTCCCCGATCCGACAAGCATCGTCGTATTATGCGAAGCTTCAGCATGTGAATCTTTGCATTACAATGAACGTAAACTTTCTCTAACCTTCCCTTTTGCCTATGGTAGGGAAGAAGGACTCAGCAATATGCGTTAATTCCGATCATCAATCGTAAACCCATTCTGGATGTCTCAAATAGTGAGAAAGAAATGGTCTCTGCCTCATGTCCATATTGTATATTGCGGGAAATAATAAACTTGTTGGTGGGTTTTATGAGGATGCGATCTGCAGCCAAATGTCGAAGGTGATTCCGTAGAATCCACCATGGGCGATGAGTTGATTCATGTGGCTCTACGGTTTAAGCAGAGCTTTACTGTGTGGCAAGTGTTGAAGAAAAGTGCGTACCGTCGGCAGGTCAAGGGTATCCAATGAGCCTCTTTCAAAATGAGGTGACCAAAAAGTTGAAGCACATGGTGCTTCTCAACCAGAAGGCCATGAGTCTTGGCTTTTTCGAAGGTCCGCTCCGATTACACTAAAAGAGTTCGGACCAGGCAACAAGGGTTGCCGGCAGGCGCTAAGATTCGTGAGTTGGAAAATTAGAAGGAAGATCAAAGAAAATCAATTTGAAAATAGTCTCGGCATGTTCTGTCCAAAATGACACCAAAATCTCAATGCTATCGTCATTGAGCCCTTTGAGAAAAATACCCAAGGAAATGCACAAAATAGAACTTGAATTTTTTCATCGTAAGAAGGTAGGTTGCGAAAGGATTGGTAGATCAAACAGAATGTCATAACCTCACCTCAACCTCACCTCCTTCAGGCTCTTCATAATCTGACAAGCAAAGCTGCGCCAAACCTAAATCATCTAATCTAGTCATCCGTACCACCAGACCTAACGCTTGCGACCCAGCATTCGTAAGGGGCTTTATCTGAGTGTTCAGCAGCTCCCAGGTCTGTTGGTCCATTTCAGCGGACGTACGGCCCCAGGCAGACTTGATAGCCTCGGGGTATCCATAACATGCGAGAACAAAACAGAGAGGGGAACCTTGAATGATAAAACCCGTGAGTCGGAGATTCGTCATTATAAAGGAGTATGTGCTTACAGAATCCCCCAAGTCCTTGTTCGCGGAGGAGCTGAGCTGATGGAGATTTGTATGTCTGAGTCTGTCCTTCGTCGGGAACATGCTCCGCAAGAACCTGGCCTAGAGTGTAAAGTCGCATGCAGGATGGACAGACGCGCGAGGTTGCCCGGCTCTTGTTATACCACAAGACCTATTAGGACGCGTCAAAGATCGTGACGAAGATACGGTGGGATTAAATGGACAGACCAATGCAAGCTCGTATGGGAGAACTGTTAACAGCATTTCTAGTATCTAGTATTCATGCGTCAGGACCAAAATGCAGGGCTAAAATGGGAAATTGTTCTAGCTAACCTCGTCTTGGGCAAATTCCGCGCATAAGGGATCATCCAGCGAAGGAGGAACTACAAAATAGCTTTGTAGGAATGCGTGCATGTCCCTAACTCGTGGCCCATTTCCTGGGTCCTCGATAATGGGTCGGTCCGCAAACGGACTTGGCGCGTTATGTTCGTCGTTGGTGTCGCTCAATTCGTGAAAATCTTGAGAATCGTGTGTGTTCGTCTCGGCGTTCAAATTTGGGATAGTTGGCTCTTCGGGACTAAGAGGTGTAGAGGGTGGTGGAGTCTTGGCAATAATGTCTGCCTCTACTGGGACAGCATAGACAATATCAAGGGACGTTCGGGGGGAGGACCAAGATTTGGGCTTCGTGTGAGAAACTTTCCTTCCACTGCCAGATGAGCGACGTTTGGCCTTTTTGTTGTTGGAGGGTCCAGGCATGGCGGGAGTGTGGAAGCAAGTTGTTCACGCCCATGTGATCCAGTGATGGGCTATTTTCGCATGGCTCTCTCAATGCTCCGAACAAAGCGTACAGTCATTTCCTCACTGATTATTCCCTCAGGATCTGAGTACATTTAAATGGATACTGAAATAAGATGTTAGCATTCTCTAAATCTACCCCACCCTTCCTCTCCTCCCAGAATCCTTCAAGGGCGACATGTGGCTCTGACATTGAGCTCGGCTGGAGAAAAACTAGCAAAGTTAAGCTGCGTTTTCTATTTTCCAAGTTTTAAATATTTGGACTACTTCTCAGCAGCCGTCTCTCGGAAATGAAGAATAGCTTCACACGGACGTGGCGGGAATTGAAAGGTAAAATAATCTATTCCGCATCATACATTATCAACTTTCGGTACAGGACCCAGAAATTAAACACTCGTCAATTTACATAACAAATCAAGGTCTCCGGTTGGCAGGTGCCGCACCAGGGACAGCAGGACGCCCTGCCGATGGCGGTGGTACAGATGCGGCCTGGGCAGCCGGGCGAGGGACGGCTGCTGGACGTGCAGCAGCTGGAGGAGTTGGGGGAGCGGCAGCTGGTGCCACAGGTGCTGCTACTGGAGCGGCAGGAGCGGCCACCGGAGCAGCCGGTTTGGCAGACCCCGGAGCAGCTGCTGGAGCGGCTGGTTTTGCAGAACCAGAACCTGCAGCTGCTGGTCGAGGTGCAGGTTTCACGGGCTTCTTGACAGCATCAGCATCAGCCTTCTTCTTCTCAGTCTCTGGAGTCTCGAAAAGCCTGTTAAAGTTGACTAATTGTTTTGTAACTTCGCCTTTGGCTCCATCGATCTAAAGGTTTGATGGGTCAAATGAACAAGGAGAAGATGGTAAGTGACTAACTTCGGCAGCAGGAACAATAACTGCTTTATCCCAGTCAATTAGCTCAGCAGCAGTGATTTTCCCTTCTTCGGATTCAGTGACAAGGACATTAGCGTCGTTTATATCCCTAGGAGAGAGAAACAAGAGTTGAGCATCCTCTTATCGCTTCAAACAGGGAGAAGTATTCTCACAGGTGAAGAATCTCGTGCTGCGTTAAATACTCAAGCCCCTTTTGCTCCACCAAAGCAGCAGTATCCTTGACGAGCTTTGTGATTGCTGGAATTTTGAGCTGAGTTTTGTCTGTAACTTGTTCCGTAAGCTTCAGGTAGGCTTGTGTCTTGCTGAGATTAGTTCCCGAGAAGCCTTTCGTAAGAGTGAGCTGGTCTCCTGGGCCCGTAGAGACAGCTTTGAGCTCATCGATCTTGGCTAGGTGTTGCTGCTCCGGGCCCACTTGATCATTGTCCTTATAGAACTTGAGGATGACTGGTCCTAGGTCTTTACATGCAACATCGGCACCACAGTTGACTTTGAAGACGATTCCGGCGGTGCCTTCATCGATTCGGTCACCCACAATGATGGTAACGTCACCGCCAGTAGCCGTGAACGTTCCAGCCGCGGCATTGTTGACAGTCTTGGTCATCGTGAGAGGTTGGCCCACTAAAAATCATTTTTTAAAGGAGTTACATAATGGCAGGAGAGAAAACTAACCAGTAGGACGACGAGCTTGAAGGGTTCGAGCATAGTCTGTATGAAAACGGATGGATAAGCCGGACGTCCTTAGATAAGCGTGGAAGAGTTACAGGGCGTGGGTAGAGCGTTACTAAGAGCAATTGCATGCACAAAGAAAAAGAGGGATGTCGTAAATGCAACCATGATAGTGAAAGTGGGTTAGGACGAAAAAGGCGACGAAGACTGGCCAGGCAGTCTAGGTAGTAAGGGATGGGTATGAGAGCACGGCTGAAGATCGTCTTCTCAATGTGCACTCTTTTATACGATAAATCGTTCAACGGTCTGACCAGGACGCGCTGGGGACCCAGGGGCCGTGAACACGCACAGGTCAAACTGCAACTCTTTCAGCTCTGCATCATCTGGCAGCGTACCCTAGGTCCGACGACAGCCACTCTTTCTCACAGCCAAGAAATAACAGCCGAGATTCATGCCAAGTTACCTGTGACGGACGCAGCTTTGGCAAACTTGGCATCACCAGTAGTTTCTATCTGATATATTGGGCACCACAAGAGCCGCAACCCAGCGAAACAGAAGAAAAATGGATCCCGAACGTTGAAACAGAACCGTGCAGATAGTATAGAGGCACGGCAGTGGAGTGGTTTGCTGGGAATATAAACCCATGGGTGCCGGTATGTTGACGGCACGACATCATGAACGTGAGAAGTCAACATTGGTAGGCACTTGATAGTCCTGTTCCCGGCACACCCGCTGGGTCTCAACCAAATTCAATGACTCGGACATGGAATGAGGATATTTGGTGCGTGCGGTGCAAATTCCAGTCGCGACGGTCCAAACAGTTGGCCTCGATAAACATTTCACACATTAAGATTCAAAGTTGCGAGTGTCAACACATAAAATGAATTGTTTTCCTTATATGTACCTAATCACCTATAGAAACAAATTTCCCACTAACTACTCGTTATCAGTAGTCCAACAAATCAAGGCCTCCGATTAGCAGGAGCTGCAGCAGGGACTGCAGGCCGTCCTCCCGATGGAGGTAGAACGGGTGCTTGACCAACGGGGCGAGGGGCGGATGCTGGAAGTGCGGCAGCTGGAGGTGTTACGGGAGCAACTGCGGGCTTAGCTGGTTTGGCAGACCCAGGAGCAGCTGGGGGCGTTACGGGAGCAGCTGCAGGTGTGGCTGGTTTGGCAGACCCAGGAGCAGCTACTGCTGGTGCCGCAGCCGGGCGCGTTACGGGAGTCTTGCCCGCTTTGGTTGCAGCAGCGTCGGCTTTCTTTTTATCCACTTCAGGAGTCTCGAAAAGCCGATCAAAGTTAGCTTTCTGACGGGTAACTTCTCCTTTCGCTTCGTTAATCTATGAGGCTGATAAGTGAACCAACAACAAATAAAGGAAGGTTAGATACTCACATCAGCAGCAGGAACGATAACTGCTTTGTCCCAGTCAATCAGTTGAGCAGCTGTGATACTACCTCCGGATTCTGTGAAGAGAACATTTCCATCATTAATGTCCCTGAATAGGCAACGGCGGGTTAGAGATTCAAATATTTCTCAAACTAGAAAAAAATTGCTCACTGGTGAAGTATCTGATGCTGAGTTAGATATGCAATACCGTTTGTCTCTGCAAGAGTTGCTGCATCCTGCACAAGCTTGGTGATCTTTGGGATATCAAGCTTAGTCTTGTCCGTAATTTTTTCAGTAAGAGCGAGATACGCGTCCGTTTGACTGAGCGACTTTCCCGTAAATCCCTTCATCAGAGTGAGTTTGTCCCCAGCACCAGTTGAAACAGCTTTGAGTTCGTCAATCTTGGCAAGATGCTGCTGCTCCGGGGCTACTTGATCATTGTCCTTGTAGAACTTCAGGACAACGGGTCCAAGGGCATTGCATGCAGCATCTGCCCCACAGTCGACTTTGAAGACGTCGCCAGCGCTACCACCAGCAATCAATGCTCCGACTTTGAGGGTAATGTCGCCACCAGTGGTGGTGAAGGTTCCGTCGGCTGCATTGTTAACAGTTTTGGACATCGTGATAGCTTGGCCAACTGAAAGTCAAGCTTAGGAAGAGAAAAACAATGATTGAAGAAAACAAACAGGTCGGGCGGCGAGCCTCAAGACTTCGAGAAGAATCTATATCAGAAAATGATGAATAAACTAGACGTCTGACGAAAAAAAGTACGGAAAAGTTACAGGGAGTGGGTAGAGCATTACTGAGAGCGATGGTATGCACCAAGAAAAGGAGGGATGTCGTGATCAGAACCATGTCAACGAAAGTGTTTGAAGACGAAAAGCACAATAAGACTGGCCAGGCAGCCTAGGTAAGGAAAAGGATGTTAGAGCACGGCTGAAGATTGTCAGCTCAATTCGTGTCCCTTTTATACGAGAGACTGACCAGCGACCCCGCAGAACCACTCTGAAACATGTGCATGTACAGCCGAGATGCACTTCATCATCTAGGTTAACTCCTTGCCATGGGCAGGGCGGCCTAGGAGGGGTCATTGGCATTCAGATCACCTTACATTGAGCTCATACCTCAGAAAATAGGCCTGCTTGGCATATGATACGGCCTCTAAAGTCTGTTTTGGAGACCCGGGGTGTCTCAAGAGACCAAAAATCTATGAAATGAAAACTGGTCCCGAGTTTGAATGGTAGACCTTGCAAGTAGGACATGCACACATGTGCAGACCCAAAGTGAAGAAATGATCTGCTGAGAGACGATGATTTCATGGGCGCTGCCTAATGGCGGTAAGGTACAATGGGCGTGAGAGGCCAACTTTGGCAAATGCAAAAGCCATGATTGCTCCCGACACCCACCAACACCCAGTCTTTCAAAAAGATGCTATTGTGAAATAAAAGCCGTGTAGCCCAACACACTCATACTATAAAGCTTACCTGCAACACGAAAGCTGACTCTCACTGCGACGATCGTGATAGCTGAGTCATTGGGAGGACACTTTTCGCGGGAGCTGAGTCGAACATTATCGTCCTGTGTAGTTACCTCATAAGGCAAGGAACTGGGTGGAGAAATGAAACCTTGAAAACATGTACTGTTGTAGCTGATGCACGCGTGATTGTCAAGGATACCAAACGCCTCGCTATCCCATCTATGAAGCTCTGCGATGTTTCGAACAGCCCTAGGTAGCTTCAAGATATAATTCAAAAAATAAAGTTTCCTGCTTATTAGTGCAGTTTCTCGGGATCTAGTGGTAATCACACGAACTTATTAGGTTCCACGGCATCCCATATTCGTCACAAGAGTTGAGGAGTTTTGGCTGGAGCGATAGCCAGGACTGGCCCACAATTCGGACGGCTCCAAAGAATGTTCCACTGCCTTAACATTAGGTAGGTCGCCTCCCAAGCTATCAACTGTCTAGAATTGAACTTTCAGTGCTCTTGCATGCGTGGTTGTATGCAGCGCTGATGAAGATGAAGGTCCAGTTCGCCAAGACCAGTCCTCAGCTAGGGGTGCTCTGTCAGACTTGAAGGTGTAGAAAACATAGAAATGGGTTGTCCTTGACCGCCTATAAGAAAGTTTAGGAAGGAGCGAGGCTGTTGTCATCAGCACGCGGGGTACTAAAACTTCGGTCAAGCAGCGAAAATCCTTGCTAGCTAGTTGTATTTTCAACCAGAAATTCTCCACATCTTTACGCACAAAGTTGCGAATATGGCATCAGTGATGCTCGGCGAGTCGGCCGTGCGCGAGACACAAAGTACTATCAAACCCACCTTGCCCAAGACCCCCACTGCTCCCTTCAAGTTTCGAAGCATGATTTCATGGTACGAGCTACGTAGCAGACGTTCTCGACCTGAAGCGTCTGCACTTTCACAACTAGCCGAGATGGATCAATTCCAGCGCTCTCAGGCTAAGGCTCGCTCTCGACTGTCGAAGGTGAGTTGGTTACTCACTACTGCAATTTCTGCTCCTCTTACTTCTTAGACCTCTCTATATCTGCCTCCTCTTCCTGTGGAGATTATCCACTGTATCATCGCATTTTCTTTCCCGGAAACCTCCTTATTGGATCCCAGGGCTTTAAGGGGTCTCAAACTGTTGAGCAAGACAATGGCAGCCAGCTTGGACCCATATCACCATCTTATCAATATTTTCAAACGTTTCGTACTCGTCTGCAAAAGCTGGGCAAATATCACTGAAAGCATTTTCTATCGAACGCTCGTATTGCGCGGAGCGGGGCAGGTTTCTCGCCTGGCAGATACACTTCAGTTCTGGGCTCCAGACTTCTCCCAGTCTCCACTGAGGCACGTTCGAGGAATCCATTTATGCGCCGAACTTTACAATAGTGACATGGGTATGGTCCGCGAAATTATACAATGTATCAGAGACGCCAACCAGACAAACGGTGAGCTTGATACGTTTGCGCTTAGTCAAGTCGGAATATATCAAGCGGGGTCCGTTCCCTGGGGGTCCTTGTGAGCTCTGGAAACTGCGTTCCTCACCCATTACTGTCCATTCCCACGTTCTGTTATGCTTTACAGAGACTGCACGTTGCCGATACCGTCTTCGAGGCTTCAGACGAGGCGGGAAGGACGCTATGTCCGGCGTTTCCTTGCCTTACCGACTTTCACCTCAGTGTGCGACCTCATTGTGCGCACTCGGACTTCCGTCAGCCATTCTCTCCTGGAAATTGGTCATTACCGTCTCTTCGATCCATTACAATCTCAGGTTGGCGCCGGAGAAAGTGCCTAGATGTGATCAATTTCCTGCCCTTCTTACAGAAGTACGGCTCACAAGCGGATCATTTCTTTTTGGATGGATCCTCCGCGAATGTTCGCATGCTATCGAGTTATCTGTCACCAGAACGTATACAAGACTGTCTTGACGCTCTTCCAGAACTGCGGCATCTTGTTCTCACTCAAATGCCTTGGAAAGCTTTCCGAGGATAGCTTGACGAAGTGACACAATTTTCACATACGAAACTCACCTGGATTGATTACGGTGTCGTGCCTTCCGTGGAAAACTTCCTTGGAGAAGACACAGCTGCGTTCAGCCCAAACCCTTTGCCCTTCTCGTTCACTGACCTGCCTCGTATCCGAGGTGGTGTACGGACATTACAACGTCCACGCTAGAGCCAAGAACATATTGCTGAACTTACAACACCAGGTCCCGTACCTCCCGGATGGGGATCGGGGCTTCCCAATTTACAAGCGTTGCGAAAAGTAGATTTCAGCCTTTTCCCATTGATGCCCTCATTGACGAGAGACATTCTCCCCCCGGTCCTAGGAGGTTCAGAGACCAGAGTCCCATTTTCGAAAGACGCCGTCATCCGTGAGACCAAAGGGAGAGTGTACTTATGGCCCTCAAAGGTAGTCTTGAGAAAGAAATGGTCCCAGCAATGGGATAACCCAACATGTTAAACTATAGTTTGCAGGTATCGTGGGACCTCACAGGTAATTCTTTTAACTTTTATTTCATTTCATTGTAAGGCTCTTACATATCTATATTTAAAATTTACCTCGCATTCATGGTCAACTCGGTTGCGGGAAACATGGGAACCCCACAAGCATCACTAGAACAGTCACAGTCATCCCCTACATGGCTTTTCGTTTTTGCGTGCATAATCGCCTTCTCTATAAAATCTAAATTCATCCTTCCACCCTTCCCATGCATCCAAGCATCACTCTGCAGTTTCATTCTGGAAATATTTTTCCCTGCGGTAGCTGCGTGAATTTCGAGATATCCTGGTCCATTCGACCGAGAGGTAGATCGACATTGTTCAATATTCGTGAGGAATTGGTCATGCAATGGAACAAGATCGGGTTCGATGGTTTCGAAGAATTGTTCGACTGAACCGTCTACGAGGTTGGAGATGAGATATCCTTCTCGTGTAATCCCTGCTTTCGTGAATTGAGGATGCCTGGACGCACATTTGGGGATCGTGCATCGGGAAGCGTGTTCTCGAAACGGATGAACGGTCGTTAGTCCTAGGAATCGAATAGGCTTGGGTGGAGTTTCGGCCAATTTTGAGGAGGAACCAATTTTTGGTTTGGCCAAGACGGCCCCAAGGTATAGTCCGCCAAGTGCCCAGGGGTTAAGTCCTAGAATCAACCCTTGTGCAGCATAAACTTCTTCCACAAAGCTCCAAGGTAGTCTGTGGACGAACAACGTCTCATCATTCGTTGGGGGGAAATGCTCTCTGAGTGTAGTCACATGGCGAGTATCGACGAGGTCACTCGGTGCACCATTGGCTAAATCGAGAAGACTCGATCTCTGGACTCGCCAGTTTCCTTCTATTTGTTTGTTAAGCACCTTGCTCCCAGCCGACGCGACCGCAAAGTCGATGACTTCCCGCGAAAGTGTTGGAAATGCATCATTGTCTAATGGATCGTTCGATATTTCCACAGGCAGAGGTTCCACTATGGATGATGAAACGGCATAGATCAAACAACGAGGTCGATGTGGGAAGAGGAGAGGCCTCTTCGCCCAAAGGACATAGCGTCCAAAAAGAATGGCAGTTTGAACCGCAAGCCATACATATTGATATTTCAGTGGAGTAGATGAGAGGCATACATAGCTGCATATATATGCACCTAGTATCACAACGCTGTTTAAACCACACAACAAACGCATCCACCAGAAGTCACCACTCCGTAAACCTTTCGTCGTTTGTGAAGTTTGCCAAATAATCTGTGTTTCCATTCGGGATGCAGATGTCATAATGTGGTCGCCTTCTTTGACCACAATTCCCTGGTTAGCTCTGGTTTGGGGGAGGTCGCTCAGATGAGCGACCCCTGAAGAATTGCACCGATGCAAAAGCAGAGGCCCTAAGGCACCAGCGAAGAGACCCGTGCCAGCCTGAAGGACAAGCATTGCAATTTGAATCATTGTAGGATCTTTCCGGTCAAAAGGACAAAGGGCAATGTTGTGAGAGCTGTTGTTAGAAGAGACCAGACCACAGGAACGAGCAACTCCAAAACGCATCGAAAATGGCTAAGGTCGAAAGGGCATTGAGAGTATCCAAATACAATATACTAGGTGTGACCAAAAGTCATGGCACACGGCTGCAATTCCAACCCCTAATTGTCACTCTTAATGGAACCACCACGCACTCCCTCACCAGACCCTCCACACAACCACATACCATGGGATTCCCCAATCAAAAACCGACTTGTTGGTGCGGCTGAAGCTGGCCTAAAGGTTCCTGAGGCAGCGGAAAAATACAATATTCCCTTACGCACCGCATATAGAATTTTGTGCAAATTCAACAAATTTGGCTCTACGCACAACATGCCTCGTTCGGGTCGCCCGCCAAAACTCAGTCAACGAACTAAGAACCTACTCGTTCGAAAGGCACGCGCTGATCGCCGTAAGCCCTATGCTGCGCTGGGGAAGGACCTCCCAGTCGTTGTTGGCAGGTCAACAATTCGTCGCGCATTGCAGGAGCGTGGCTATGCCCGCTGCGTTGCACCACACGTTCCATTCCTTACCAAAGCACACAAGAAAGCGCGCTATGCATTTGCATTGGCCCACTGCGACTGGACAATGAAGGAATGGGGCAAAGTCATTTGGTCTGACGAGTGCTACATTTGTCTCGGTGGTTCCAAGGGCCGTATCTATGTAACAAGGAGGCCAGATGAGAAGTGGGATGACGACTGTGATGTTGGGACATGGAGTCAGTCATCTGTGAGGGTTATGGTGTGGGGTTGGATTGCTCATGGCTGGAGAGGTAGTGTGCGGGTGCTGGAGTATCCTGGTGGCAAAGGTGGAGGGTTCACGGCCGAGTTATACCAAGAGCAGGTGCTAGAGGGTGAACTACTCGAAGCCCTTAAGCTTATGAAGAAGAAACAATGCGATGTAGAATTCCAGCAGGACGGTGCACCTGCCCACCGCGCGAAATCGACGTCGCGTTGGCTTGAGACCCACAAGATTCCGAAGTTTGGACACCCAGCCAAGTCGCCTGACTTCTCTCCCATCGAACCTCTTTGGCACGTCCTCAAAACTCGATTGGGTGAACTCCCACATCAACCTACAACTAGGGAGGGGTTAATGAACGCGGTTATTGAGGTGTGGAATAGCATTGACGCAGCAGAATCTGACAAGTTTATTGAGCGCATGCCTCGGGTCATGGAGGCTGCTCTGAAGGCTAAAGGCGGACACACACCGTTCTGAGTATTTTATATAGTGTAAAATAGTTCTAATATTATGTACAAATTTTCTTTTTAAGTTCTGCGTTGCCCCTTTGGAGAACGCGACGAAAGGTGTCTGAGGAAGCGCTGGCATTGCACCCGTGTGCCATGACTTTTGGCCACACCAAGTAGAACGGTCGGATTCGAGCCCATGCAGGAGAAGATGAAGTCATTCGCGCAAGAATTTGGTTCTGCACGTCTCTCCATCCCGAAATAGGTGCGGGATCTTCGTCTCCAAGTCTCCAGTAAGAGAGAGCATGGGCAGTTTGAAAGCTTGTGTACCCTCCAGAGCCAGAAAGATTTACACCTGCTCGCTCAGATGAAGCGATTCCTGCGCATACTTTGAGGTTAAATCTCACAGCGCCTACAAGGCCAAATGTGGACCAAACGCTGGACATTCGTTCCCAGTCATAGCTAGAATGACAATGAGATCTGACTAGGAGCTGGGTAGATTGAAGCTCAGACCTTGTTTTCTGTTGCAAGTTTGATGGGAAACAACATTAATGTATTTGCTATTTTACGGGGACTTTATATACTAAGTAGGTAAGACTCATAGAAGAGTCAAGTAGTGAGTAAATAATAAGTGAAGAGTCAGAAAAGCGAGCGCATCAAATCGTGATGGCGGTGACTCGAGATCAAACCTACGACAGTTTCAGTGGATAGCTTCTCCTCGACAGTGTCTGCAGCAAGCAAAGAGAGCACAGCACTTAGATCTTGGAAGCTCGTCGCGGGGAGTGGGGAAGAGTCTCCCCATCGAATTACTGGTTGTCGTAAGAAGAAGAAAGTACTGCTTGGCTAACAAAAAATTAAATCATCCAGATGACAGGCATCGAAGCGACGCCGATCACCCAAAGTGTGGCT